>JAJHIY020001547.1:132500-177500 GCA_022114975.2 Lampris megalopsis | reverse complement strand
GTAGCTGTAGCCGAGTGCCTGTGTAATTCAAGTCAGTGTGGGCAGGAATTTGATTTTGACAGCTGTCGTAGCCAATCGTATTTTGTCGAGTTGTGGGCGGGGCAATATCCCGACATCTTCAAGGTATTCGCGATTTTATTTTATTTTTTTTATAAATGTATTTCTAGTTTTTCCCCTTATCCCACCCGATTAACCCAGTGGCATATGGCCGGAACTCTTGTCGAATGACTCCCCCGGCTCACGTTTCCACAGGAAGGAGATGGTCGTAACACCAGCTTCCTTCAAACGCGTGTCGGCTGCTTTCGCTAGTTTACACGCTGAAGCCTCCCCGCAGGGATTGCATCACCTTCAGGCCGCGAAGGAGACGTAGGGAGAATGCTTTCGGTTGCTTGGCTGCAGGCGCCCGGATGGGCCAGAGGGGTCGCTGGAGAACGACGAGTCCCCCGAACACTACACCGATCTACACCCGCTACCCCTCGGGTAAGGGTGGCCTAGTGGACGCTCTGGCCGTGACCGGTTACGGCGAGTCTGGGATACGAACCCCCCCCCCCCCAGCCACGTATTCGCGAATTTGACAAGTGACCAGCGAAGGTGGTCGGTGAGTCAGCAAGGGACGACAGAACGATAACGAAGGATTTAGAGAGCAGCGAAATGGCGGAAGTGAAGAAGAAGACCACGTGGCTGAATGAATAGCAGCTCGATTTTCTAGATTGGCTTTTCAGGAAAAACTAGAAATAATCCAGAAAGGTCGCCCGAGAGCTAGCAGAGGCATTTTCAAACGAGCAGCCACAGTCGCCATCCGTGGCGAACGGGCAGCCTGCGCACCTACACGCTGTACTGCTGGGACTGCTTGCTTTTCAGTCCCGACACGGGGCCCTGGTCCAGCACGGGGTTTAATCACTTGAGTTGTTTAACTAAAGCAGCTCTGAGACATCAGTCCACCCCGGGACCGGACCCCCCCCCCCACTGTTCCTCTGAAAGCATTTGGAAACACACGTATTGCCGTGCAGCTGAGTGAGCAGCGGCGGAGGGACCATTGCGCATAACCGGAAGGTGAGCATGCGCAGAAACACGTCGCCAGACTAACTCTTCCGGTTAGTCGCACCAGCGTATGATTTGACAACCAGACCAAAACAGTTTGTCAGACAGCGAAATAATAATTTTTTTTCTCTAAACGTCCATTAATTGTGTGATCGCACCAGTGCGACCTTTTGGAAGAAAAGAAAAAAATCACTCGCACCTTGGAAAAAAAAATTGTGGTAAAATGTGTGGAGTCAGCCTCGATCCTCGTCCTCACCTAAAATTCAGCTCTGTTTTCAGGGAGGAGTCCGTGTGACAGGGCTCTAGCTATCATATTTATTGCCATGTTTGATTTTTTTTTCTGTTGGCGCATGTGATCCTACTGAAGGCCCAGGTTCGCCACTGCCCGCCGTTGAGGTCTTTGTTGGATCGTGCTTCGTGTGGAACCTCCCCCTTGACCTATCCACCCGCCTTGGGTCACCCTACCAGGAGCCAAGCTCCGGACGGCATAGCTCTTGGGGTCATTGGTACACGCAAGCTGCACCACCACGGCAAGGTGGCGATCCAGGAGAAGACGCACACATACACATACACACATACACATACACACATACACACACACACACACTAAATGCCACTGCCTGTGCACACAGGGAGAGGCGAAGGAGCGAGCCAAAAGGGATCAAGACCAAGCTGCCACCCTTGCTGAAGGTCCTGCAATGGATGGAAGTAGCTGCTACGCCGCTAGCTCAAGATGTGACCAACGCTCAGACGGTAATCAATGCAATGCACCTTAGGCAGTGCCAGGGAATGACCCGTGTATGTTGCAGTGTGACACACACACACACACACACACACACACACACACACACACAGCCGACTGATTACGCATCATAACACAGCTGATTTGCCCCCTGGGTTGACACTCACTGTCTAGTCCAATTACTATACGCCCCCCCCCCCGGTCGGTCCGTTGGTGTGTGTGTGTGTGTGTTTGTCTGCACCTAAGCGTCTACATGCTGTGGGTGGGTTTGTCGTGATATTGCGGTTATTCCTTACTGCTCTCAGCAACGTGATATGTCACTGCTCGTAAAGTGCTGCGGAAAGGAGGAAAAGCTGAGGGCGACAGTACGTCGTGGATTTGACCGGGTAGCAAGACGGTTTTCAGAGAGCGGGGTCACGCGGGGCAGTACTTGGGGAGAACCCTCAAGAGAGTTTTGACTGAGCGGGCTTGTCCTTAGATGTGCACGTGTACACAAATGGCTTCTTTTTTTTTCATTTGTTGCCAAAAAGCTATGTGAGCCATCCCAAGGCCCGAGTAGAAATAGCTTCCAAGTTTTTCCGACAAATGTTTCCCTCCTCAGCTCTGCTTGTGAGATGCCGGCGATGGGCAGGCCCCGGTCCTAACTGGTTCCTCATGACCTCGGGAGCAAAGAAACACAAAACATCTCCCTCGGTCCAAAAAAAAAGAGAGAGGGCTTGTTCGCCTGTAAACTCCCCATTAAAATGATCTGTGGGTCCAAACCGCAGTCCTCAACTGCTGTCAGATGACTGTTGTGTGCGATGGCGGAGGCGCAGCGTGAATGGGTCTGGGGGTTTAAGGCAGCTACTACTTTGGATGTCATACGAGAAGGACGTCAACACAAAGGCGGGGGGGGGGAAATGAGCGGGCTTCAAAGCCCATGTGAAACACACCCTGCAGTTAAGATAAAATTGTGAGATTTACTGTAGGGGGAACCATGCATGCAAGGGTGAATGTATGTTCAGATGTAGGATACACACTCCAGATGGAAACACACACACACACACACTGACTTCACTCTGCTATTTTGGGAGATGGCGAAGAAAATGGCCTGACTTGGCAAACGCATATACGTACACTGCTGGCAGCACCGGGTCCTGATGCATATAGACAAATATAGGGTCTGGCACATGTTTGGTATGGTGACCCAGTTTCTCTGCATCTGGACCTCATATCGTCCTTCCCCAGTGATTCTAAGCCAGAGATCTCGCCACTAACGTACCCGTCTCTGGACTTTTCAGCTCAAAGTGTGCACTCATACTGAACGTGGGCTTTAGCGGTCTACGCTGTCATCCATGACCAGCCCGTAGAGGAGCAGAGCTCTTTCTCCCATCATCAGACTTCTTTTTTTGGGGGGGGGGATTTTTCCCCTTTTCTCCCCCCAATTGTAGCCGGGGCAATTACCCCACTCTTCCGAGCCATCCCGGTCGCTGCTCCGCCCCCTCTGCTGATCCAGAGAGGGCTGCAGACTACCACACGCCTCCTCCGATACATGTGGAGTCGCCAGCCGCTTCTTTTCACCTGACAGTGAGGAGTTTCACCAGGAGGATGTAGCGCGTGGGAGGATCACGCTATTCCCCCCAGTTCCCCCTCCCCCCCGAACAGGTGCTCCGACTGACCAGAGGAGGCGCTAGTTCGGCGACCAGGACACACACCCACATCTGGCTTCCCACCTGCAGACACGGACAGTTGTGTCTGTAGGGACGCCCGACCAAGCCGGCGGTAACACGGGGATTCGAACCGGCGATCCCCGTGTTGGTAGGCAACGGAGTAGACCGCCACGCCACCCGGGCGCTCTTTCTCCCATCTTCAGGATAGTCGCCAACTGGATACCTAACCAGATGAGCAGACGCCTCACGGTTCGCCTCGTTTCGTCTGCGACCTCAAGGTGGCGTTCTTTCTAGAGAAACGGCCGTCAGTCAGGCCAGAGGACACGTCTCCGTCTTATTAACTCGTCAAATAGCAAAGACTGTTAAGAGGGTCTGTTGGGAATGGTATTCCCAGTTCAAAGTAGACCTCATCTTAAACCGCCACATGCTGACCCCAGAGGATTGCCCCCCCCCCTCGTTTCACTCCCCGAGACCCTGTGGATGGTGTGCCCTGCATAAAGACGTGGCTGGTGTGAATGGGACAGGTCACATTGAAGACTTTTGACTACCAAGCCAACAGTCGGCTGATCTGTCCGCTCTGTCGGTATCGATCTCTGTTTAGTGCACACACGGGGGGGACTATTGATCACACGCAGGCAGACCGACAAACGCCGGGGCTTGTAACGATGGACACACGGCGTCTGAGCAGGGAAGGCGCTATGCACTAAACACTTACCACACAAACATGGAAATACATATGACCGCATGCACACCTGCTTAGATAAACACTAAACACATATGTTCAGTCTCCCCCCCTCCCCCTCCCCCCCCACGTCTACCCTGTCCTTGCCGCACTGCAGATATTCTGCAGCTCCTCTCGGCAATGCTGAGGCAAACACACACACACACACACACATACATATATATTCACCCACAATCACCCATAAGCTGAGCAGAGCTGATACAGTCGCAACAACTGAGAGCGATGCCAGCCGATCCGCGCCCTCCACCTCCCCCTCTTCCTCCTCCTCCTCTTCCTCCTCCTCCTCCTCCTCCTCCTCCGCCTCCTCTCCTCTCTCCAGCCGTAGCCAGAGCAGACAGATAAGCAGGCAGCCAGAGACAGACTAATCCCTTTTTGCAGTGAGCGATGCTCGGGTGGCAGAGTGAAAAAAAAAAATCAAGCTGGAGAGAGAGGGAGAGAGAGAGAGGGAGAGAGAGAGAGAGGGAGAGAGGAGGGAATTGGGAGCGATAGGGTGGGACAACAGGCAGAAGGGAAAGTGAGGAGAGGATAAGGATTAACGAAAGGGTGGAAAAAAGGCAGTTTTAAAGTGTTATTAAGGAGTGCAGCCTGAAAAGGGGGGGGTAGTTTAGTGGGAATTGGCTGTGGCAAAGCTATTTTAGAGTCTGTTGATTTCTCTCTCCCGCTCTCTCTATTTCTCTCTCTCTCTCTCTCTCTCTCTCTCTCTTTTCTGCTGTATCCTCATCTCTGGTTTTTTGCCTCAATCTGCTTTGCGCTCACATACTTCTTTTTTGATAAATGTTCCTATATTGCGACCAACCGCTTTACTTTGTTTGCTTGCTGGTCTCTGATCATGCTCACCAATCTATTCTCCCCCCCCCCCACCCCCCACCCCCTCTCTCTGTGGTACCCTCTCTCCTCCTCCCTCCCCCATCCCTCGCTCTCTCCCCGTCTGACTGAAGCTGATGTAGGTCAGTGTGTCTGGAGCCTGTCTGGAGCTGCAGCCTCAATGCTCCAAGCCTGGTCCTCACCACCCCCGCAGCGGCCGCCTGCATCCCTGGGCCGAGGAGACTCTCCCTGGGCTAAAATTGAAGACAGACAACCAGCCAGACTGACCTGACCCACCTGAAGGACGCGGGCTACCACATACGCCTGCAACAGAGAAGCCGAATAGATCTATGTTGGATATGTGTATGTGCTTACTCCGTTGTACGTTGTTGGTATGCGGTTGTTGTTGTGTGTGCGTGTGTGTGTGTGTGTGTGTGTGTGTGTACACATGCGATGAGCAAGCGAAAGACTGAAGGAAGTGTATATGCAGGGAAAGAGGCAGACAGAATGAGGGACTGCAAAGTGGCGGCGCAAAATCGAGTTAGACCGAAGACGAGTAGACGTTGCGAAGTGAACGGGAGTGTGTTCGACATGAGCAGACAGTTTGAAAATATTTCATTTAACATGGCCGAACCTACCCCACCAACCAATATTCTTGTCTGCCCCCCCCTCCCCCTCCCCCGACTTTTCAACTTCTCTACATCGCTTTCCTTCTTTTCCTTGACTTGACCCTTATACATCTGCAGGAGTGAAGAATCGGCAAGCGCGTTGACGAAACAGCACAACTCCAAAGTCCACCTCGACCCCCCCCCCTAAAAACAAAGTCCTTGTGCTTCGTCCGGGGTGTTTTTTGTTTTTGTTATCTTCGACTGTAACATCCACGGCGCGCTGTTTCATCTCCGCACCTCCATCCGAATGTGTCCGGGTCGAGTGTCGTCCTCTTCTTAGCCAAATGTCGAAAATGTCCATCCCGTCCGCCGCCGGCCGACCTCTTGGCGGAGGCGAATGGAAAGACGACGACTTTGCAGGAAGCAAAATGTACCGTTGAGCACTTCTCCATCTCATTCTGTTCTCCCTTCCTCTCCTTTTACCCCTCCTCTCCTCCGCTCTGCTCTCGTTCTCCGCTCCTTCCCACTCCTCTGGCTTTTAGACAATGCCCCCGAAAAACGATCGTCGTATCAGAGTGTCTGAGCGGAGCAGAGTGCAGCTTTCAGAGTGGTTGTGCGTGCGTAGCTGTATGTGTGTGTGTGTGTGTGTGTGTCGGGATGTGTGTTTGTGCTCTCAGTTTGACTCCGCGGTGCGTCGGGGTCTTGCAGCGGTTCACGGGTACTCGGCTTGCTCGGTCTCGCCATGACTTTCTATTTCCATGTGCGCAGACACACAAGTTGTTGTGTGTGCCCATGTGTTTGCATGCATGTGCAAGTCTGTTTGTGTGTGTGTGTGTTTGTGGGCATGCGTGCATGCCCAGGTGGCTGAGCGTTTGCCTGCATCGCTGTGACACAGCAATCATCTGACCTGCCTCGTCACCGTCGGAAGCCGGGGGATGTCGGGAGTTTCCTGGGCGGGGCGTCCACTGACCCCACCTCCGCCTCTCACGCTCGCTCCGCATCGCTCCTCATCCTGGTCCCAGCGTATTGAGTGCCCCCCTCTCCATCAGCTCTCCCGGATTACAATGTGCACGAAGAAAAAGCCGGTAAGGCTGCTGCGTTGCGCCGTCGTTCCGCCCATAGGATTTTTTTATTTACGCCGTTGCTTTTCCCCTCTGCGTTTTATCAGAGCCGGGGCAGGATGCTTCCCGCCGCTTCGCTCCTGCTCGCACGCTGTCACGGCTCCGCTGACTCCTCCAGGCAGCTACCTGGTGCTCGTACCCACTCCCCCCCTTCAGCTTTTTGTCTCCCTCTCTCTCCGTCTCCAAACACACGAGCAACGAGGGAGGAAAGGAAGGAGGGCAGGAAATGGGCAGCAAGATAGAGGAGGGGAGGGAAGGAAGGAAGGTGCTGTGGAGAGCAGGAAGGAAGGGGTGAACGAAATAAAGGGAAGGACAGGGAAAAGTGGAAGGAAGCTAGAAACGAATAGGGGGAGAGTCGGAGGTTAGGAAGGAGGGGAAGTCGTGCTGATGGAGACTTAAAAATAACTGACTTTTTGTAGCTGTTGTGTAACTTGTTGGGACTGACAGCAGTGGGTGGGCGAGGCTTTCAGAGGGCCACCTGTACTGTCTGTGCTGTACTGTCTGTGCTGTACTATCTGTACTGTTCTGTGTGCCACATCCACGCATGACGGTCAGAGCACACTTGCTATTACTCAGATTAAACAAAGAGAGGAGGGGAGAGAGAATGGGAGTGAGCGGCGGGAGAGGGAGAGTATGCAAATCAGTGCTTAGTCTTCAGTTTTTCTGTTTGACTGCAGGGTGGAGGGGACTTCCCACTGGTTTCAACGTTCAGGCCCTGGAGGAGCTCCAATTCATTCAGGGCCGGACACGACACACAAACGCACTCGTGCACACACACGCACACACATGCACACACGCACAAAGGCCTCATTGTGTTTGACCCCGGATGACGAGCGGGCAGGTCAAAGCGGCGCGTCATGCCTAGGCAGTTGAGAAAGGCGAGTACACAATAATGAGTAACTCCATTAAACTGGGCGAGAAACGCCACACACAGACGCACAAACCTCCGTCTAACGGAGCGGTGACCCGCAGGGTCTCGCATTACCGTGTCGTGGCTTTCACGCCGGGATTCTCACTTCTAACACGCCGTGGTGACCGTGAGGCGTCCAGGCGGCCCGGGAGGAAACTGGTGCGGGCCGCAGTTTGTGCCACGACACAATATCGCACAGACTCACACTTGTGAGAAGTTGTTATAAGACCGAGCTCTCTCATTATGACACCGTCCCTTTAGGCATCAACAGGGCTGTGACTGATCAGTGTGTTTGGGGTAAACACTGCTCCAACAGCTATGAAGATCTTGGAGATACGGCTCACAGAGAGGCTCGTCGTCCCGGCGGGAAGAATGCCATACATCTGCCGGTGACAAAGTGGAAAGCTACCTGACAGCTGCTTCTCCCTGATCAGATAAGATTACAGGTACACACATTACACCTGTTTAAACAAACCCTTGTGCTGACGTGTGTGTGTGTGTGTGTGTGTGTGTGTGTGTGTGTGTGTGTGTGTGTGTGTGTGTGTGTGTGTGTGTTTGCATGCATCAAATTTGAGAGAGGGTGGTTAAGGAGAGAAAGATAGCAACCAGTGGGCTACCTAACAGCAGGTGCATGCTTGTGCAATTGGGACACCTGAAGAGGAGGCCGATAAAGGAGCTCACAATTGTTTGTGTGTTTCGAGTTATGCAAGCACATATGGTGGGTACACGGGCCCGCTGAAATACACACAGAAGGGACTTTTGAGGGGAAAATCATTTTCTTCCTCTTCTTTTCAAGTCGTGAAAGAAAATGAGTTGAAATTGCCCTCGCGCGTTTTGTAGCTGTTTGAACTGGTTGATGACGTCACCTGCACGATTTCATGACTGTGGCCCGGCAGCGACAGATCTGTTGTACATGGTCTCTTTGTCTCACGCACGCAAAACACACGTGTGCACACGTGTACTCGAACTACGTCTCATCAGTCCCCCTTTAGCTCTAGTCTGACATCTAGCGGCACAGGGTGTAACTCGAGCACGCATGGACCAGGAGAGCTCAACCGGGGCTGTTCTCCGTGCTTGGTGGCGTACCGCGTCTGCCCTGTGAGAGCGACGCGAGCGCCGATCACCTCCTCACTTCCGCGTTATCACGCATTGTCGCTTGTGAGGCGTGCGGCTGCGGAGACGAGCGAGGAGCGAACTGAAAACGTGGATAAGGTGGAGTAGGGTGGGTGGGGTTCCCGTTACCGTTACAGAGCACTCGTTTTCGTGAGACTGCTGGGGGGGGGGGGTCAGCATAACTTTTCTTTTACAGCCACAGTACCTGTGTGCGCTAACGCGCAACTGCCCCGTTTAATGAGATCCCTAATTATGGGTTTTGAAAGAAGCTAAATGATGGCTTGCAATAACGCGCAGTCTCACTCATAAAACACGCCGCGGCTCCGTTTGGCTTTACGGCTTCGCTTAGCGCCTTGTCACGCGCGATCCGAATTTAGTAATATTCATCCACATGAAACTAATGTAGTTCTAAGTATATCCTTGCAGCCTTGGGGAGGGGAAAGGACACCATGTTCCTTTAAAACACCCAAGTCTGCCTCTTCGCTGGAGTCTGACAGGAATGAGGTCAGACACACCAATCCTCGTCGCGAGCGCCGATTATTATTACCCGATTTTATTCAGCCAATGGGCGGCGGGGGGCGTGGCGTCGTCCCAAAACAGTACGGAGACAGCTCGCGATTGGCCGGCGCCCGTGGCTTTTATATCTCGGAAGGAGGATATAAAACAGTGTGGCTCTCGTTGTTATGTTTACAGTAAACCGGAGACCGCTCAGGAAAGAGGAGACTATGAAAAAGCGCAGCCGCTCCATTCCACCACATGGTTCTCAGACTGCTCAGACGAGCTGCGCAGACGGCCAGATCCGCCTAACAGAGCCGCACCGCTGTCCGGATCAAGGTGTTTTCGGCGTCGCAGGGCGGGTTTTCAGTCGCACCGGCAGTTGAAAGCTAATGAAACTGCCATCGGGGATCGAGTCTCTTTCTTCTTCTCTTCTTTTTTCACGCGATAGGCGCGCTGGGAACTGAACCGCCAGCCCGCTACCTGACTCGAGACAACTGAACAGAGACGGCAGACTTGGAGGGAACTTTTCGAGCCCGCGTCCACACGGCGACCCAACTCATCGGCTCAGACGAGGAAGGACTTACGTTGTCGACAGATGCGCGCCTGAACTTGGTCGCAAATTCAAAGCTGTGACGCAAAGAACCGCAGACTGTTTTTTGAGGCGTCGGCGTGGGGGGGGGAAGTGAGCGAGACGAGGGGGGAAACGATGGTGCAGCACATGAGCCACACGGACGGCGCGCACGCTCATTCACCTGGCGGGGACTCAACAGACACCGGCGAGATGGACCTGGAGATGGACGCGTCCACGACCCCCGGGTCCCCTTCGGCCGGGGAGCGGAGCGACGTAGCGTGGTGTAAAACTCCAACGGGACACATAAAGAGACCCATGAACGCCTTTATGGTCTGGTCCCAGATCGAGAGGAGGAAGATCATGGAGCAGTCGCCGGACATGCACAACGCCGAGATCTCCAAGCGGCTGGGCAAGCGCTGGAAACTGCTCAAAGACACGGACAAGATCCCCTTCATCCGCGAGGCGGAGCGGCTCAGACTCAAACACATGGCCGACTACCCCGACTACAAGTACCGGCCCAGGAAGAAGGCCAAGTCGGTAAGCGGAGCGGCCAAGTCGGACCGCGGGGAGAAGAGCGGCGAGCGCAGCTCCAAGACCGCCATGAAAAGGAGCCCCGTGTCGAAAGGGGTGAGCAGGTCCAACAAGCAAGGGGGCATCAAGTCCAGCCCTCAAGGCCAGGACTACACATCTCCCCCCGATCACCATACGCTCTTCAAATCCAGGTCGGTGTCAGCGGCCAGGCAGATACCGGAGAAGCAGACGAGGCGTGGCCACATGTTTGGCGGGGCCGGCAGCCTGGAGAGCGGGCCTCCCTCCGTGGGAGTCCCAGCGAGTCCCACCCTCAGCTCCTCGGCGGAGTCCAGTGACCCGCTGAGCCTCTATGAGGAGCAGAGCCCTGCGGCCGGGGATTCGTCATCGGCCGCCGCGCGCCTCCGGTACGCGCGCGCCTCCTCCCCGACTCCGTCGGCCTCCCACTCATCCTCCGTCTCCTCGTCGGACGAGGAGCTCGAAGACGAGCGGCTCGACCTGAACCCGAGCCCCGGGTTCGAGAGCATGTCCCTGGGTAGCATGGGCTTCTCCGACGCGGAGCTGGACCGGGACTTGGACTGGAGCTTCGGGGAGTGCGGGGCGGGATCTCACTTTGACTTCCCCGACTACTGCACCCCCGAGGTCAGCGAGATGATCTCAGGAGACTGGCTGGAGTCCACCATCTCCAACCTGGTATTTACATACTGAGGGGGGGGGACGGCGATGGAGAAAGGAGCCACGTCCCACGTTTGACAATAATAACACCCCCGACAGGCGAAGTACGTGCGAGACCAGAGTCTTTCCGCCATTCTTTCACTTGAACAAGGGAGAGTGAGACGAGGAAGAAGAAAAAAAGGTGGCCATCCGTGCACGTTGAGCCCGGCGGTGCGCAGTTTAACTGCTGACAGACTTGGACCTGCACTTGGCGCGTCTGCGGCGCGCAGGGCGCACAGATGGAGAAATGCTTAGCTTGCATTTGGACACGGAGAACCAGTGAATGTAGGCAGACACGCCTGTGCGAGCAGCGAAACCACGCGGACTTTAAGTGAAATACTCGTCCCGACCCGTAGAGGATTTGTCTGTACTCTCGCGGAGGACTGAACCTGAACATTTTAATATTTATGTTGTTTGGTAGGCAAAAAGGGGGCAATCGGAGAGCTCGCCAGTTTCGGGGGGGGGGGTATACCTTTTGTCTTGAGATATAGCCAATTCACGTTGACCATCAAGTTGGTATTCAGGTGTAGTTTTTTTTTTTCAAACTCGAGATAATTTCGATATCAACACGCATGCGCTCCCGTAAGGAGGTTTCTCTTTTTTTTTTTTGGTTGTTGTAATATGCGTAAAGTGTTCATTGCTGCGTAATTACGCAATGTGTGTGACCATAGAACACAGTTTCACTATCACCAGCTTCTCTTTCAACGGCAGGACTAATAATAAAAAAAAAAAAAACGAGACTGATCCAGAACCTTCAGAATCCACTTCTGAACCCTTTTTACACTCAGTGCACAATTCAGGACCAAGGCTCCCGACGCGCATTCTCTCTGCCTAGTGCTTCTACTTTGTAGTTCCTCTGTGTCAGATGACGGTTTTTGGTTTTTTTTTTATATCGATGTATTTATACCGGCCAAACTTTTTTTATACTTCGAAGGTATTGTTCTTGTACAGGTCTCGTTTGTGTGCGTGCGTGCGTGCGTGTGTGCGTGCGTGCGTGTGTGTGTGCACATAACACCTATCTGTATCCAGCGCGGAAGGGCTCGAAGTGTATCTTATTTAAATGTCGACTTCTCTCACTTTTTAAAGGAGACGTGAGTGTGTCATGATTTTCTACTCGTATTTTTGTACAAAATCTATAGAGAGGTGGGGGGTGGTGGTGGGGAGGGAGGGAGGGAGTTGGGGGGGGGCGGCGGCGAGTGGGTAGCCTACAGCATTGTTGTTTGGATCTGCGACGTTTAGAACCACAGAGGGGTTTGTTTGGCACAATCTGACCTCACGCAATGTTTACAGTATTTTACCCACATGCTTCTTAAAGGCGCAGTGACTCAATTTCACCAGCCGAGTAAACAAAAGAGCCACTCCAGCACCTGTTACGTCTGAGTCGGCGACTTTAGTTCACATAGACCCTACATATTGTTATTATTATTATTATTATTATATTGAGTGAAAGATCCCAGAAGAGTCACTGTTTTGGATTAGAGCTAATACCTCTGTGTGCTTTTATTGAGATGAGTTGTTGTTGTTGTTTTTTTGTTTTTTTTGTTGTTTTTTTTAATTTGAACCACTGGATGGAAAGTCACACCCATTCCACTTGCCTAGACTTGGAGGGAGGGCGATGTATGAAACGCTTCATCTGTTTTATTGCGCAAATTGCATCAAAAACACAAAAAACAATAAGAAAAAGAAGAAAAAAAAGGAAAAAAAAAGTATTTAACCTTTCTGTACCTGTTGGCTAAGTATAGCAGGCTAATTGTTTTCCTATATTATGGCATGGCAAATAGCATTTGTATTTCAGATTCAGGTATATGTAGCTATAGCTGTTGTGTTTAAGATTTTTAAAAGAATAATAACAATGAAGATATTTATGTATACTGACTGTACTATAAGCAAAGATTGTGTGTTTTATGTATGATGATGATGATGATGATGATGATCAACGACAGGCACTAGAGTGGCCATTTTACGGACATGCTTATGTTGAAGATGATTGTGGTCCGGGAGCTTTTCGTTTTTGTTTGTTCGTTCGTTTGTTTGTTTTATCTTCAGACATCTTTTTTTGTTGTTGTCTGTTTCTTTTTTCATTTGTGCAATATGCTGTGTATGATCACGTTTTGTCAAATCATGCCAATATCATTTTTAATGTTTAGAACTCAAAACCAGCCAATGTTTGGGTCAATCACTGCCTCTCAGACCTCTGTACAGATTGATGTTTTTTTATTTGTTTTTGTTTTTGTTTTTTTTTGATTGTTTTTTTTTCCAAGAAGGAAATAAAATCAGCTGGAACTGAAAAAATATCCGAAATGTCTGTGCCCGTGGTTTTGAACACCCATACATACGTACACCTGCAGGTATGATCAGGTTGTTGCCTTGCAGTGCATCTGAACGTGAAGACGTCACTGAGTCAGTCGGGGGGTGCTGAGACCCCCCCCCCTTGAAAGCTGAAAAACGCGCTGCACAATGGGGGGGGGGTCTTCATTATCGCATTCCATGGCTGAGCATCTTTCACAGATCCAATCTGATGTCGGATGTTTGCATTGTGCACGCGTGGATGTGTGTATAAAGCCAGGTATGTGTGTGTGTGTGTGGGGGGGGAGTGTGTGTTTGCTGTAGGTGTGTGTGTAAAGAACAGTTAAGTGTGCTGCTCCAGACTGAATCAATAGCCAGCCCAGAGTCAATGGGAGTGGTCTCGCTCTCTCTCTCTCTCGCTCTGAGTCTACACGTGGAGAAAACGTGGCTGCCATGGCAACGCTGCATCCAAGAGAGGCTGCAATCCACTGGGGAGTCGTGTGTGTGTGTGTGTGTGTGTGTGTGTGTGTACGTGCACACTTGTGTTTGACGGATAAGGGACACAGACTGATCCATCGGAGGGGGGAGGGGTGTCAGACATCTCTGCAAGGCATGACTGGAATAAAGGAGGATGGAGTGTGTGTGTGTCTGTCTGTGTCTGTGTGCGTGTGCGTGCATGCACGTATGTCTGTCTGTCTACGCCCGTGCACGTGTGTCCCAAAAGGGAGGGTTGTTTGTCTGTCCTGGTGGATCGTGCAGGAGACTGCTCCCGAATCCAATTAATTCCTTCTGGATGCATTCATTTGTCTAGTACATCTGACGAGAGAGAGAGGGGAGGTGGGGTGGAGGATGCCCCCTAAGGTACAGTATTTAGTGTGTATCAATTTACGCCCGATTCCACAAGAGACACTGGTAATTATTTCCATCTCTCTCTGTCAGGAGAGCACAGCCGTACACAGCGTCGGTTTGACATCTCCGGGAGGGTAATGAGGAAGATAAGGCATGGTCATTACACACCCTCCCAAAGAAGTACCGGTGCAGATATCTGGAATAAGCCCACGTGCACGCAGGGAACAACAAACTATTGGTGTGACTGCGTTTTGGTGAGTGTCCCGACTCAGACATGCTGAAATTTTAATTTTCCTCAGTCTGATGGACATATAAGGAGATGGGATGAAAAAGGAGAGGCGCAAGTGCTTACACGCGCGCGCGCACACACACCTAAAAACGTATGCGTTCATGTGGATAAGGCAGGCCATGGGAGCTCGTGACATCCTGACGACTTTACCTCCATGGCGGATGTCAGTAGTCAGTTTGTCTCCTCCTCTCGTCTGTGCTGCAGGTGCGCTGGCCTAACAAACCAGCTCAGCCGCGTCTGCCTGCATGTGTGAGCAACTAACCTCATTTGAATATCCATCCTCGATTTGTTGTGGGTTTTAAAAAAAGAATAGGATTTATTTTTTTTCACATGATCAAACTGTGAGCCTCTTTTTATGGTTTGAAGTGAAGTAGTGTCGGATTTTTTTTCCATAAGGTTGAGGAACTCAAACTGATTGGACTTTGATGTCTTTTTTCCCTTGCAAAAATTATGAAGGCATATAGTCTCTCTCTCTCTCTCTCTCTATATATATATATATATAGTGTAACGTGCATGGATAAGTAGACAGGTTGGTCCTTGACTAACAGGTCGGACCCTTTAGTCGACTGCTTAACGCTGTCGCCCGCGGTGCAGGAGATACGGGTTCGCGTCCCGGCTGTGGCGGTTCCCGGGCTGCCCCCCTAATTGACTACAATATGTTTAGCATCGTGCAGTGAGGGCAACACAGTATCCTTTGGATTGGAGCCGTTGTCCTCCAACTTTGCGGATGTGTTGCCGTCACGTGATATGTGACGTAATATGAGACCCATAGACGCCGTAGAAAAATTAAGTCCTTTCTGACCCTGTGAAAGCCAGTCAAACTAACTTGTAACAAACCAACCGAGCCTGGGGCTGCGATGATCACCAGGAAACCTTTTTGGAAATAAAACATTCAAATTATCTCCTGATTAAAAGCTGGATATTGTAACGTGCATGGATAAGAAGACACGCTGGCCGCTGGCTCGCGGGTTTGACCCTTTAGTCTAGCGGTTAGCGATGTCCCTTGCGGTGCGGGCGATACGGGTTCGCGTCCCGGCCGCGGCAGTTCCTGTGGTTGCGTTGTCCCCCGAATTCGCTACAATACGTATACGTCCAAATTTTAATCTGGAGATACATAGTGAATGATTGAATGATTGATGTTATTTCGAACATCTTAAAATAACTAAATATATAGGCAGGAATACAAAAACAAATGGAAATAACAGTGAAGATGTTGGGCAAACTCTCTGTAACAGCGCAAGTAACAACTAGTCCCCGTTCGAAAAGGGCGGAGGATGACGTAAAGAACTTTTCTGGTCCTACCCCTTTTTTTATACATCATCAATCAAGGCAAACCAAAACAAAACTTTCAAAACAAAACAAAAGTGGGAAAAGAAAAGAAAAGAAAGACCAATGCATAGAAATCAAAATAAACAGCACACGTCAAACAAGGCACCCTACACGTCATGCGTCATGTCACGTTACTCCAGTCCACCTCTTTGTTCGTCCATCCTACATCTGTGCAAAATCTTATTCTTCAGAGTTGTTTAAACTTACTTAATTATCGACACATCTTCATTTATTTTCTACAGTTGTCCCATAGATTAACTCCTTTGATGGCAATACAATGAAGTTTTGCATTTGTCCTCCCTATAGTGCGCGCGCGCGCGCACGTGCGTTTCGGCCGAGCTCGGACCGAGCGCAAGCGGGCCGTCGGTGGTGAAGTCGACGGCGGGACGGAGGAAAGTCGGAGCAGCGTCTTCTCTTTGCACGAGGAGACACGAGGCGCATCCAAACACCGCAGGAAGGCATGGCACGCGTCCAGCTTTTAAGGCACCACGCGGTCGCCTCTGCGTATTAACGAGACGCGCGTGTCAATTCGGAAACTTTGTATGCAACCTCCGATAGGTTAAGCGACATATGACATTGTAAATACATGAAAACATTAAAAAAAATTGGTTGAAAACTTTATCGCGACTCACGTGTGCTTGGCCATCGTAAAGGGACATGCCTGAGGCTTTGTTGGGGGGGGGGGGTCCGGAACAAGCGGGCGTGTGTCAGGTAGGGTAACCTCCCCTCAGCTACACACATGACCCGCTTGATTTGGGGAGAGAACAACAATAGCCCGCGTCCTACTTGTCGTCTCATCAAAGCGCCATCAAGATCGCTGTTTTTTTTTGTTTTGTTTTTCTGAGGCTTGCACTTGGTGACTTCAAAAGACACGTTTCCAGGCGAGGATGCGACGTGTTTATTAATAGAAGACACAACAAATGAATTCGCTTCATTCTGGTCGTCCGGAGGCGCGCTTTGTAGGGCTTTACAGGATGCAGATCCGTGGATGGTGCGCAAGTTGGTGGAGCAGCTTGGAGGTCAGTCACCGTGAGTGGTCCTCATGTCTGAAGGTCCGCTTCAGCAGAGGGAAGTGCTGGACAGCAGCTCTGCGGACCGGAGGGAAGAGGCTTGAAGTCGTTATTAAACGTTATTACATAGAGTGTCTTCAGCTGTGCTGGACGATTAAAGTACAGTATGAAGTGAGTGGAAGTGACACGAGTAACCTCGGTTGAGTCTCCGTGGTCTCAGACTACTGGGCTCAAGCAGCTACAGACGACTGACTTTACAAACTTTCTTTGTTACCTGATAAAGACTTCACTGTAGAATTTACAGTAAACACCTGGCAAAAAAGTTGCTAACACATTGTTGCAAAATTGCTGTTACTTACTGTTAACAGAATTACAGTATAGTACAGGATATCTTTTACATGTCGTCATACATGCTCAATTATCCAGGTAAGAAAATCAAGGAAGGGGAATCAGTTCGTCTATGGATACAATGTTTATTGACAGATACGTTTCATCACTCATCTGAGATGAGTGATGAAACATTGTATCCATAGACGAGTCACTTAGATGAGTGATGAAACGTGTCTGTCAATAAACATTGTATCCAGATGAACTGATTCAACTTTTCTTGAGATCTTCCACAAGTTTTTTCTCAATATAATATGTTAATATATATTATATTAAGAAAATTAATATATAGATATAATAGCAACTTACTGTTTTGATTTACAGGAACACAACGATGAATTGTAATCTAGTTTACAATATTATCGCGTATTCTCTAGCTGCAAACATTTCACAGCACAATATGTTGATGTGGAATATATATTACAGTGAAGGATTGTCACTTTTTTTTAACGTTAATAACTTGTCAAATTATGCTCACTTAAGTGTGGTGAATGAGACCAGGCTAATCCAAAACTCATCACAACATTGCGTCAGATTTTCTTCACCTGTTAAATAAGTCAACAGTGAAGAAGAGCTGCTGCAAAGCAACACTTTTATCAGAACCCACAATCTACAACGCACACGCTCATGACCGCATCAGCTGACTTTCGTCTTTCAGAGCACGACTCCCAAAATCAGAGTTTGAGATAAAGACCTACTCACAACAAGCTCACATAAACCGGAAAATGACATTATATTGTATCTCAAGAGAAACGTCACACCTGTCAGTCCCCCCCGATGGAAGTCAAACCAGTCAGAGCTGCAACAAGTCAAGCATGAAGGCCCAATCTGAAACAAGAACCTGAGGTAGATAGCTTTCTTTTCTTTTAACCTTTATTTATCCAGCGTAGTACGCCGAGCACGTGTGCTCTTTATCAGCAACTTCCTGCTGCACATCCGCACTGTTCCACACGCTCACAGCTGGGAGCTGCCCAGTACAACCACAGCCTTCACTGGGGGCCACTGAGCAGCACCACTGGAGCAGTTGGTTCTGTGGTTAGGGGCCTTGCTCAAAGGCACATCAGCCGTGGGTATTGAATAGAGGTGTAACGGTACGCAGAAGTCACGGTTCGGTACGTGCCTCGGTTCGGAACTTGTTCGGTACAGTGGAAGGAAAAAGACACGCAAAACACGGAATTTCGTTTCATTTATTATGAATTTAACTTGCAAACATATAAACGTGTACAAACAGTGGCAAACTGGCCATAGTTTCCTGAGCACATAAGGCACATACCTTTCTTTCTTACAAAACTTACCTACTGTAAACGGTTATTTTCTTGCCCGGTGCGGGATTCGATACGAGGTGTACTGCACCACAAGGCGACATCACTAGCCGCTCGGCTAAAGGGTCAGACCCGTTAACTAGGGACTAACGTGTCTTATTAGTAGTTTACAGTCGTCACCCTCCCCGGAAGCGCGCCCTCGCGCTTTGTCATTCCGCGCTCCGAATAGACTTCTGAGGATCTTCACACTTCCGGATCCCACCGCTGCCACCAATGTAACCGGTTATTTTCTTGCCCGGTGCGGGATTCGATACGGAGTGTACTGCACCACAAGGCGACATCACTAACCACTCGACTAAAGAGTCGGACCCGTTAGTTAGGGACTAACGTGTCTTATTAGTAGTTTACGCTACTACGGCTAGGTGTTTTTTTATTTTTTTTAAAAAAAGAGAAGGAAGCGATTTGGATGATGGATGGATGGATGGATGGATGGATGGAACGTCGTACACGTTCAATCATGCTCAATCACGTTCAACATGTGTTTAAAACATGTTTTATCCACAGTCAGGAATAAGGAATATTTATTGGAATACGTAAATGAAATATCGTTTCCCCCAGCCCACAGCGGTGCAGCACAAAGACAAAAACGCATCTAAAAACTACAAGAGCACACATATCCAAACTACAAAACACATTTAACCAACTTATTGTAGCGCAACCGGGAACCGCCGCAGCCAGGACGCGAACCCGGATCTCCCGCACTACGGACGACAACGGTAACGGTCGACTGGTTAACGTTGTAGACTCACTAGCACTTGGCTAATAGAATAAAATGTCTTATTTTATTCTATTTCTTTATTTTCCCTGAAATCTTTGTGTGTGTGTGTGTGTGCGTGTGTGTGTGTGTGTGTGTGTGTGTGTGTGTGTGTGTGTGTGTGTGTGTGTGTGTGTGTGTGTGTGTGTGTGTGTGTGAACGTCCCCAAAATTAGTTCCTACCTGTGAAAAGGTTCCACCCTAGCGGTTTTAAATACACACCTTTTGTTCCCCGGGGGCGCTGTTCTGGTGTGACACCTCTCAGCCTGGCCTCAGTGAGCACGTGTGCTCGGAGCTGGTGAGTCTCCATTATCTTACATATCGTCTTCATTTGTAGGTTTACAGTTATATCATGGCGATACACACAGTATTGCGATGCGCTAACAAACTTGTTGGTCTGTCCTCCATCGTATAAATGATTTGTAATTTGGGGTTAGACCGTATTATTCATGTGTGTTTGGCTAATTTAATTGGCCTCTTGCTAGCTTCAACGGGGCTTTGTACACGCCAGTCTCGTGGGTTAATAGGCAGCGTGCAAGGGCTAGATTTTAATGGCGTCTCCTCACAGGTGATGCTGTCGGAACTTCCGGTCCGCATGGGCTAGCGGTTAGCTTAGCCTGCCCCGCTCCCGCGTTCTGTCAGACCGCCCTCGGTGCTTCCTCTCCGGGCACAGCTTCGGGCGGGGCCGTGGTCCCCGGGCCCACACGTTGCAGCAAGACCAAGCTCCCCCCAGCCGACCCAGACCAAGCTCCCCCAGCCGAACCAGCGCCAGCAGACGAAGACACAGACCCAGACGCGACCGAAGACACTGCATGGACGGCACCGAGTAGCGAGGCCGCTGCAAACGTGAGTTCGCGCCGCCATTTTCCCACCGCAACACAACAACACTACAACGGTGTGTGGTCGCAGATGCGATGCAATAGCAACAGCTGTAGCGTTTGTTGTGGCTTTTGCCCGGTGTGAATTAGCAGGGAGAGGTTGGTTAACGCCACAGAGAGCAGCGTTTGTACCCTGTGCCGGTGGTACTCACATGTGCACGATGTCGTCTCATGTTCGACGTACTGCCAAAACCGAGATGTACTCAAAACAGGAGGCCTGAAGGACAGTACAGGAGGGTCCTCAACCTCTGGCTCTGCTGTCGCCATATTTTACGAGGCTGCGCCACTGAACATGTGCTAATTGAGTTGCTAAGTCTGTTCTGGAATCGGAGAGCAGATTTTAATGTTAGTTCCACACACAGAAACGCAGAAGATAGGACACACTGTATCCTGTCAAGTATCACTTTATTCGCTAACTTTTCGGTCGACCGACCATCAGCATAAAAAAAGTTATGCACGTAACGTGCGTGGTTAAAGCTAGACTACGTTCACGTGGATCACAATGTGCACCGAACCGTCCATCCATCCATCCATTATCCAAATTGCTTATCCTACTCTCAGGGTTGCGGGGATGTTGGAGCCTATCCCAGCAGAACCGAATAAAAATTCTTGTACTGTTACACCCCTAGTACTGAGGGAGGGGACAGCACCGTTCATTCACTCCCCCCCCCACCCACATTTTCCTGCCAGTCCGGGGATCGAACTGGCGACCTTCCGGTCACAAGCCCGCTTCTCTGACCTGGCTGCGCAGATCTCTTCAGAACAAGGTGACATGAATTGGAATGATTTTATTACCATGAATAATTAAAGATTAAACTTGTATACTTTTTAGCTGCGTAATGGAATATTTGATCATTAACAGAGTGTGACATTAAGCACAGCATCACTGACTTCTTACACCTTTTTAAAGCTGCAATTAAAATGAGAGAAAACAAGAAGCAGGTGACATTAACGTTGGATGTGCATGTAAGCCATAGTGAGTTGGGCTAGCCACAACCATGAAATATTGTGATTTCACATTTTCTAGAGTTCAGTCCAAAAAAATCCTCGACTTAATCAGCGATTCCGAGTTCACTGGTTCCAATAATTGTTTGAAAGATTGTCTTTTTTCAGTGTTCCTAAGGGTGCTAATAACAAATTAAGAATAATTTCTGTTCACAAAAGCATAAGTGGGGGAGCATGAATGTCCATAAGTCACAAACATGTTTCAGAGAAGAGTCCTCATATTTTGCATTTGATATGCATGACTTACATTCATAGCCATTGGAAGTCCATTAATCACCTGAGGAGAGTAGACACAGGAGGGTTGACTGTGCTGTTCTTTTTCTCATACACCTTTCCACTTCTTTGGCTGCCAACCTTTGTCGTCTTGGTGCCAGTGGTTGGGTTAATTCCAGTGAAACATCTGAAATCACATGAAAAGAAACGTCACGAAAAACTGCTCATAGCTGCTATATAAATAAGAGAGCGCACAATCCACCAGGGTATGCAAGACAAGCCAAGCCCAGCATTAACGTCACAACATGAAAAACGTAGAAAAACATGAAAAAAGAAAAATTAGACTGTAAATTAATTTTCATTATCATTTCATTTGGGCAGTTAGGCAATCTGAAACAGGAAGTGGCTCTGCAATGCAACGGACTATGGGAATGAAGGGTCTTAATAGTTAAAAGGGATAGTTCGGATGTTTTGTCATAAGGTTGTATGAGTAATATTTAAGTAACGTGCTAACATTTATTTCAGCGTCTCTGATATATTTTCTGCACCATTGCACTTTATCACCTCTTATTTTGCCTGTATAAGTCAATCCTCATGTATCCAGTTTCTCCTCGAGGATGAATAAAGGATTCTGATTCTGATTCTGATTGTGTATAATATCTGAAGATTGTTGTGTTGTAGTGTTGCTATTCTAGGTTAAGTACACTGAGAGAACCACAAAACCAGAGTCAAATTCCATGTAGTGCAAACCTACATGGAATTTAAACATGATTCTGATTCTGAGTTTGTTTCTTTTTGTTTGTTTCTTTATTTACTTATATGAAAAAAGATACAATATACAAACCCCAATTCCAATGAAGTTGAGACGTTGTGTAAAACGTGAATAAAAACAGAATACAATGATTTGCAAATCCTTTTCGACCTATATTCAATTGAATACACTACAAAGACAAGATATTTAATGTTCAAACTGATAAACTTTATTGTGTTTTGCAAATATTCACTTATTTTGAATTTGATGCCTGCAACACATTCCAAAGAAGCTGGGACAGGGGCAACAAAAGACTGGGAAAGTTGAGGAATGCTCAAAAAACACCTGTTTGGAACGTTCCACAGGTGAACAGGTTCATTGGAAACAGGTGAGTGTCATGATTGAGTATAAAAGGAGCATCCCCGAAAGGCTCAGTGGTTCACAAGCAAGGATGGGGTGAGGTTCACCACTTTGTGAACAACCGTGTGAGCAAATAGTCCACAACAGTTTAAGAACAACGTTTCTCAACATACAGTTGCAAGGAATTTAGGGATTTCATCATCTACAGTCCATAATATCGTCAAAAGATTCAGAGAATCCGCAGAAATCTCTGCACGTAAGTGGCAAGGCCGAAAACCAACATTGAATGCCTGTGACCTTCAATCCTTCAGGCAGCACTGCATTAAAAACCGACATCATTCTGTAAAGGATATTAACACGTGGGCTCAGGAGCACTTGGGAAAACCATTGTCAGTTAACAGTTCGTCACTACATCTACAAGTGCAAGTTAAAACTCTACCATGCAAAGCCAAAGCCATATATCAACACCATCCAGAAACGCCACCGGCTTCTCTGGGCCCGAGCTCATCTGAGATGGACTGACGCAAAGTGGGAAAGTGTGCTGTGGTCTGACGAGTCCACATTTCACATTGTTTTTGGAAATCATGGACGTCGTGTCCTCCGGGCTAAAGAGGAAGAGGACCATCCAGATTGTTATCAGCGCAAAGTCCAAAAGCCAGCATCTGTGATGGTATTAGGGGTGTTAGTGCCCATGGCATCATGGGTAACTTGCACATCTGTGAAGGCACCATTAATGCTGAAAGGTACATACAGGTTTTGGAGCAACATATGCTGCCATCCAAGCGACGTCTTTTTCAGGGACGTCCCTGCTTATTTCAGCAAGACAATGCCAAGCCACATTCTGCACGTGTTACAACAGCGGGGCTTCGTAGTAAAAGAGTGCAGGTACTAGACTGGCCTGCCTGCAGTCCAGACCTGTCTCCCATTGAAAATGTGTGGCGCATTACGAAGCATAAAATACGACAATGGAGACCCCGGACTGTTGAGCAACTGAAGTCGCACATCAAGCAAGAATGGGAAAGAATTCCACCTACAAAGCTACAACAATTAGTGTCCTCAGTTTCCAGATGCTTATTGAGTGTTGTTAAAAGGAAAGGTGATGTAACACAGTGGTAAATATGCCTCTGTCCCAGCTTTTTTGGAACATGTTGCAGGCCTCAAATTCAAAATGAGTGAATATTTGCACAAAAAAAAAACAATGAAGTTTATCAGTTTTAGCATTAAATATCTTGTCTTTGTAGTGTATTCAATTGAATATAGGTTGAAAAGGATTTGCCAATCATTGTATTCTGTTTTTATTTACATTTTACACAACGTCTCAACTTCATTGGAATTGGGTTTTATATAATTAGAATGAGAATGTGAAGGAGAATTGCCTAAAAACCCTCAAGGGGCTTGAAAAGTGGCATTCTCCAGGCAGTTAATCGGAATCAGAATCAGAATCATGTTTATTGGCCATGAAGGTTTGCACATAACATGGAATTTGACTCTGGTTTCATGGCTCTCAGTGTACTTAACATAGAATAACAACACAACAATCTTCATATATATACACAAGGATTGACTATATACAGGTGAGATAAGAGGTGATAAATTGCAGTGGTGCAGAGAATATATCAGAGATGCTGAAATAGATGTTAGCAGGTTACTTATATACATGCCTGAGGTACATGGACATGACAGTGTACCAGTATACATAAAATGTACAGTGCAGTACAGTATATACAAAATGGTTGGATTTATTTGACAGTGTTAAGCTTTAATTTGAATGACAGCCCACGGAAAGAAACTTTTTATATCTGGTTGTTTTGGGGTACAGTGCTCTGTAGCGCCTACCAGAGGGGAAGAGTTGGAACAGGTTGTGACCAGGGTGTGATGGGTTTGCAGTGGTGTTGCTTGCCTGTTTCCTGAGTCTGGAGGTGTATAAGTCCTGATTGGAGGGCAGGTTGGCATCAATGATTTTCTCTGTAGACTTAACTGTCTGTTGTAGTCTGTCCATGTCCTGTCTGGTGGCCGATCCAAACCAGACAGTGATGGATATGCAGAGGACAGACTGGATTATTGCAGTGTAGAACTAAATCAGCAGTTCCTGAGGCAGGTTGAATTTCTTGAGCTGGTAGAGAAAGTACATCCTTTGCTGGGCTTTTTCGATGATTGTGTCTATGGTAGATGCCCACCTTAGGTCCTTGGAGATTGTGGAACCCAGAAATCTGTAGGTTTTCACCATAGACACTGTGCTGTTGAGTATGGTGAGGGGGGGGGTTAGGGGACTCCTCCTGAAGTCCACTGTCATCTCCACTGTTTGAGCATGTTCAGCTCCAGGTTGTTATGGCCACACCAGAGGGCCAGCTGATCAACTTCCCGTCTGTATGCAGACTCATCACCATCCCGGATAAGGCCATTGATGGTTGTGTCATCCGTAAACTTCAGGAGTTTAACAGACAGGTCACCTGAGGTGCAGTCATTTGTGTAGTGGGAGAAGAGTAGAAGGGGAGAGTACACATCCCTGGGGGGCGCCAGTGCTGATTTTCCTGGTGCTGGATGTGATTTTACCCAGTCTTACCAGCTGCCTCCTGTCTGTCTGAAAGTTTTTAATTCACTGGCAGATGGGGGCTGGTACAGCGAGCTGAGTGAGTTTGCAGTGGAGGATATCTGGGACGATGGTGTTGAATGCTGAACTGAAGTCCACAAACTGGACCCTTGTGTATGTCGTTGGGGCGTCGAGGTGTTGGAAGATGTAGTGCAATCCCATGTTGATTGCATCATCCACTGACTTGTTTGCTCAGTAGGCAAACTGTAGGGGGTTGAGCATGGGGCCTGTGATTTCCATCAGGTGGGCCAACACCAGTTTCTCAAGGATTTCATGACCACAGATGTTAGGGCAATGGGCCTGTAGTCATTTAATCCTGTGATAGGGGTTTCTTGTGGACTGGGATGATAGTGGAGCTCTTGAAGCAAGAGGGCACTTCACACAGCTCCAGTGATCTGTTGAAGATCAGTGTGAAAATGGGGGCCAGCTGGTCAGCACAGACTTTAAGACAGGGGGGTAGCACGCCATCCGGGCCCGGTGCCTCCCTGGTCTTCTGTCTCTGGAAGAGCTGGCACACGTCCTCAACACAGATCCTCAGTGCGCGTGGGGGTTTGGTAGGGAAGGGAGAATGGCTGGCAGGGAGTTCAGTTGGTTGTGTGTGGTGGCTGGAGAGGGTGAGGGGTGTGAAAGTTTGCTTTTCAAACCAGCAGTAAAACCCATTTAGGTCGTCAGCCAGTTGATGGTTCCCTGCAGTGTGGGGGGGATGGTCTCCTGTAGTTGGTAATGTCTTTTAAACCGCTCCAGACTGATGATGGGTCATTGGCAGAAAACCTGTTTTTCAACTTTTCTGAGTAGCACTTTTTTGTCACTCTGATCTCCTTTGTGAGTGTATTTCTGGCTTTGTTATTCTGGATCCTATCTCCACTCCTGTAGGCTTCCACTTTGGCCTGATGAAGCCACCTGAGTTTAGCTGTGAACCAGGGCTTATTGTTGTTAAAGGTACAGAAAGTTTTGGTGGGTATACACATGTCCTCACAAAAGCTGATGTAAGATGTCACAGTGTCAGTAAGTTTGTCCAGGTCTGTAGATGCAGCCTCAAAAACAGTCCGGTCAATGCAGTCAAGGCAGGCCTGGAACTCCAGTTTTGACCCACTGGGGTCCATTTCCTGACAGTTTTAACCACAGGCTTTGCAGATTATAGTTTCGGCCTGTATGTTGGGATAAGATCAGTCAGACAGTGATCAGAGAGTCCCAGGGCTGCACGGGGGACAGAGCGATAGGCGTCCTTTAATATTGTGTAGCAATGATCCAGAGTGTTTTTGTCTCTGGTGGGACATTTAACATGCTGTCTGTATTTTGGCAGTTCATGGCCGAGGTTTGCTCTGTTAAAATCCCCAAGGATAATGAGAAGGGAGTCTGGATATTTGCGTTCCATGTTTGTAATTTGATCAGCCAGGTGTTTTATCGCCTCTTTAACACAGGCCCGGTGAGGGATATAGACACTGACCAGAATAAATGATGAAAATTCCCGCGGTGAATAAAATGGTTTACAGTCAATGAAAAAGGTCTCTAAGTGAGGGCTGCTTCAACACTGTGACATCCGTACACCAACCTTCATTTATGTGGAAGCATATGCTGCCGCCCTGTTTTTCTCTGATAGCTCAATTTTGCAGTACACCCGGAGGAGTTGGAACTGCAGCAGATGAAGTGTACTGTCTGTGATATGCTCACTAAGCCAATAATGTAATTACGCCAGTAATTAATGACCAGTTGTGATATAGTTGTGTCAACATAACCTCAGGCAGCAGGTCCTCTGGTTGGAGATCTTTCAACCAGCCCCAGTTTAGGACAAAAACATGGCCAACGGACAAAAACTCCCAAACAAAACAAAACAAAAAAGACCCCCCACCTAAATAACATTTTTAGTATCTACACCATATTTTGTGTATTTTTGTTGCTTCACGGTGCCCTTTGACCACTTCTTACATTGGAACTATTTTGTTTGTGAAAAATGCCAGAATTACGACGTACTGGAGACTGTTTTCATATCACACCACTGCACAGGCCACACACAGGCTCCAGTGCGTAGTAATACTTGCATTCTTCAAAAACAAAATGGTTCCACAATAAGGAGAAGTCGCTGACTGAGTTCGAGTTATGTGGGACCCAGTGGGAACTGAGGTCCCATAAGGAGGGTTTTGAGCTCCCATGAAAGCAGTAAAATCACACATCTGTGGGCGTCGCTATTACATTGCCAACAACAATTATTAATCACAAATAATAAAAAATTTCACTGTAATGAGTATTATTCAGCCCTGTGATGGCCTGGTGGCCTGTCCAGGGTGTCGCCGCCCGCCGCCCAATGACTGCTGGGATAGGCTCCAGCATCCCCGCGACCCTGAGAGCAGGATAAGCGGTTTGGATAATGGATGGATGGATGAGTACTATTTACGTCAACGAGAGAAACAGGCTTAAAGACATCTTCTTCTTTTTCGGCTTGTTCCCTGTTTCCCAGGGGTCGCCCCAGCGGATTTGATAGTTTCCATCGGTACCCTGTGAAGGCGCAGCACCGATGGTGGTCTTGTCAGTCCGCATAATGATTTGACAAAATTTTATGTCGGATGCCCTTCCTGACACAACCACTAACCCTATGGACGGGGGCACAAGGTAAAGCACTGGATGCCATCCCATTATTCATGGACTTGTGCCCATGCCTGTCGCCATAAACAGGCTAAAAGAAACATGTTTTCCAAAAGTACTAAATGCACCATATTGTTATGGATATGTTTTGGGGTCTTTCTTTCCCCTTCCGTTCTATCTTTTGTGCAGAGCTGATTTTAAACATGAGACGCCACAGCTATGCTTACTACTATCTGTTGTATGCTGTGTGACGCCTGGGAGATTTAAAAAGGGAAAAAAAACCCTACAAATCCCAGCGCAGCACATTTCCTGAGTGTGACGTCACGTCCTGTCCATTCGTTTGGCGGGAATGGCTGATCTATAATTGGTCACCGCCCGCCGGCACGTGAAGTTAGGGGACTGTATGGCACAGACTCAGCAGAAGGCACAGTGTTTTCTACACACCTCTCTCCACTACAAACAAAACTTGAAGACCATCTAAAGCAGGGGTGTCAAACGCCAGGCCTCGAGGGCCGCAGTGTCTGCAGGTATTTGTTGCAACCATGCACTACACCACCTGATTAAACTAGTTCCTTCCCCTCCTTGATCCAGGCGGTGAGCTAATTAGTTAAATCAGGTGGTGTAGTGCACGGTTGCAACAAATACCTGCAGACACTGCGGCCCTCGAGGCCTGGAGTTTGACCCCCCTGATCTAAAGCGAACAGGACTGGCCGCTCACGTGACTGGGATTGGACTATTCGGACCACTGAGAGCAGACGTCCTCGCAGGGGTCCCAAACTGGCTCACGGCTGCAGTGACAGTAAGCGTAGCTGCCAGTTTACTCGCCTCTGTTTTCATATCCGTTCTGTGTTTGGGTTTCTCTCGTCATTCCACGTTGTGCTACTGCAGTGGCAAGTTCCGGTTGTGTGCTTGCCACGGCTGCACCATAGCAACATTCTCTCGTGAATGATAGCATGGCTGCACTTCACCGCCACGCCACCATGGAGCGCAGTAGAATGTTGCGCGAACTATGCCTGTTGAGAGCACGTGAGCCGCAAACGTTCGAACACATTTGGAAGAAGAAGAAGAAGAAGCGGAAGCCGCTCTATGTATCAGCCAACGTTATTTAAGGCTATCGAAACTTTGTTGTTGCAATATTGCAGATATCAGTTTCGGGTTGTTGCAATTGTTGCAAGTAGTGGGGCTGCTGTGTGTTTGTGTGTAGACGCGTTGGACCATGCAGTGAGCAGTGTTCTCTCTCTCTCTCTCTCTCTCTCTCTCTCTCTCTCTCTCTCTCTCTCTCTCTCTCTCTGTCTCTCTCTCTCTCTCTCTCTGTCTCTCTCTCTCTCTCTCTCTCTCTCTCTCTCTCTCACACACACACAGAAAGCAAGCGCACCCGTTAGGCTATTGTTTATTTATTTATCTCCACCCCTAACACTAGTTATTTTAGAGACCTCCACAAAACTCAGATTATAACTCGAACCTTGGTCTCTAAGCGCCATAAAGAAATCCATAAAAGAATCCCCTAATATTCATTTAACATGTATTCTGTTTTTTTGGCATGTTTGTTGTGGTTTGACATGATGTTCGTTAGTTGTCCCTGTTTGCTGCTGCTACTGTTGGACTGGTGAGGAGCTCTATAGCCAGAGGACTCTGTGCCTGAGGTTATGTCCATGCAACTGTATCGCTATTGTTTGTTAAATCGTACAACCTTGTGACAAAAAAATCCCAACTATCTTTGTTCTCCACAACAAAATGAATGTTTTATCGGTGTTCTCCACAACAAAATTAATGTTTTAGATAACTGTGTTGAAGTGGACTTTTTTAAAACTTGTCTGAGTCACATATTAACCCTCATATTGTCCACACGTTCTGTAAACTGCCCTTGTCTTAAGGGTCATT
Organism: Lampris megalopsis; assembly: GCA_022114975.2. NCBI lineage: Eukaryota > Metazoa > Chordata > Actinopteri > Lampriformes > Lampridae > Lampris > Lampris megalopsis. Next base: position 147,976 of record JAJHIY020001547.1, on the reverse strand, counting down.
TATGACCTGCGCTCGCTAAACCTCTAAATTAAAGCAACTTCATTTAATTTTAAACCCAAAATCTATTGTGCACGAAGAAACAACCAGTCATTCATCACAAACTTTGTGACTATCTGGGTTTTCCTTCTTTCCAGTGCAGAAAGACTGCATCTAATCAGTGGACACCACTCGTTTTTATAGAGGCAAACATGACCCAAACATGTCTTAGGGTCGAACATGACCCTAAGACAATCTTAGTACCCTAGTGGTGTACAGCTTTCATGGAACTATGAACAAAAGCAACGATTCCCTTTTTCTAATGTTGGGGTCACTTTAGGAAAAGTCGTCGCATTCCAGGTTGAAAAAAAAAATCATTTCGAGTCTTTTCTCTGCTGTTAAACACTGTTATGGGTCTTTTTGACCCGTAATGCCAAGTGCACATCACATGACTTTTAAAGTCTTTTAAGAATCCTGTAAAAGGAGAGCAGCTCACAGCTAATGGCTGTCTGCAGGCTGTCTTTTAAAAATAGTTGTTGACAGAGCGCACACTAGGCGATTTAGGAAGGACAGAGAATTATAGTGGGGTCGCACATCACAGGATTTTTGCAAGACTTTTTCAAGTCCTCGCACTGTTACAACAATTTGCCATGGCAGCGCAGTGTGCCGGGACGTTCGTCAGCGCAACCGGTCCTGGGGAGCTGATTTTCTTTAAACGGGTGAGAAAAGTTCTCCAACAACCTTCACATAATAGTGCCCGACTGCTAGCTTATATGTTATTTTGATTATAAACATGTAAAAGTAGGAGGGCTACGGCGTTCAGAGGCTGTCACGATCTCGCACCACCTTTTATGTTTCTCCTCTCTTGTCGTGGTAAACGTTTGCCGTGACGTTAAAAAGGCAGTCGTGTTGCTGCCACAGCTCCACCAACATCTCTTCTTGTTGTCTCGTCCACTTCTTTCCCGCCATGTTTTTGGTTTTTTATTCTTCTTCCTTGGGTTTAATGGCGGTTGGCATTTGGTTTTATTGTAAACTCGTTCATTGGCAGTTGGCAATCCACGCGAACAGTTGTGTCACTGCACGTCTGACAGAACCCCGATAAAATCAAATCATTTTGAAATGATCCGGTAGGTTGCCGACAATTTCCAAACTGGAGCAGGACAGAAAAATCCCAAGTTTGGCCATCTCACATTACAGGATTGCTCATTTAGTAATTTTTGCCATCATGACTAATGGTAAAGATGTCTGTTTGACTAATCGGTGCAAATAGGCGATTAAGACCATTCTCGAGTCACTGGAGGGTTGTATCAGTGTGTAATGCAAATCTCACACATGTTAAAACAAGTCCAGTTCAGTCCTGATCCAACCCAAATCCTTTTACTATTAGTTAATGTAAATACAAATTGGGAGTTTGTTTTTGAGTTAAAAAAAAAGTACAAATTAGAGCTTATTCACCCGAATGCCCTGTTTATCCTCTTGCAGCACTACTCCCCTAATTGTAAACTGGTTGCCAGGAGGATGTAATTCTGCAATGGGATAAACAAGGCATTTGGGTGAATAACTGCTAACATCCTGTTTTGTTTTGTTTTTAAACTCAAAATTCTAGTTAAAGGGATTTGGGTTGGAAATGGACAAAATTTGTTTAAACATGTTTGGGAGGTTTGTGTTATAATTGCACCATACACTACGTTATTATGCAGCCTGTCCCTGGCTCGAGAATGGTCTTTTTTGTCTATTTACACAGGCGAGTCAAAATAACATCTTATCTGTTAGTCATGATGTCAGAATTTATTGTTTTTGATTCTGAATAAATTAAAGTTGATCGATCAGCCATCATGCTGATCAATAGAGGTAAGACTGAGATGGCTTGGACATGTGTGGAGGAGAGATGCTGGGTATATTGGGAGAAGGATGGTGAATATGGAGCTGCCAGGGAAGAGGAAAAGAGGAAGGCCAAAGAGGAGGTTTATGGATGTGGTGAGAGTGGACATACAGGTGACTGGTGTGACAGGGGAAGATGCAGAGGACAGGAAGAGATGGAAATGGATGATCCACTGTGGCGACCCCTAACGGGAGCTGCCAAAAGTGATAGTAGTAGTAGTAGTAGTAGTAGTAGTAGTAGTAGAAGTAGATCAGCCATCATGCCCCTTCGGCCTCCCTCTGTCGTAGTGGATCAATGACCCAACACAGTGACTGGACATTCCTTATCTGGACATCTACACATGTCTGATCAAGTCACCAGGTAGCATTAAGGCTAAGAGTTGTCTGTTAACAACCCCAACCTGTTAATAGAGATCTGGAATTGTGTGTTTGTTTTACAACTCTGCTACACAACAGCTTTTCAGTATTTTCCTGTCTACCATTATGTGAAGGTGCAATTCTTTCCCCCAAAGGGGGCATGGCCTTGGCGCTTGATGACGCGATGCTGCTCTGGTCTTTAATTCCAAGCAGGAGTTGAGTTCTAAGAAGTAGAAGGTTCTATCTGCATTTGACCTGTTCCAAAAAAAATAATTACAAATTGATAGGATTTTGATATTGTCCATTTAGAATACATTTAGCATGTTTGTCATTTTCATGTATGAAAGAGACTTGTTCCACATATAATTTTTGCTAGTTGGAATGCAAAGATTTTGAAGCTCAGTATCTCAAAACCGTTCAGAATGCAGATGGAACCGTGTAATTCCAAGATGGCGAAATGTCTCATTCAACATTACAAAACAATGTCAAAATGAAGAGACTCACTGATAACACGTATTGTGAGGTAAATAGACAGTTGGTGCAGTTTAATTATTATGGTTATTTAAAAATAATTAAAATGGTAAAATGGGCGCCTGGGTAGTGTGGTGGTCTATTCCATTGCCTACCAACACGGGGATCGCCGGCTCGAATCCTCATGTTATCTCCGGCTTGGTCGGGGGTACCTACAGGGGTCGGGAGTCCCTGGTCTGTGGGTGGGAAGCCAGATGTGGGTGTGTCCTGGTCGCTGCACTAGCGCCTCCTCTGGTCATTCAGAGCACCTGTTTGGGTGGGAGGAGGGGGAACTGGGGGGAATATTGTGATCCTCCCACGCGCTACATCCCCCTGGTGAAACTCCTCACTGTCAGGTGAAAAGAAGTGGCTGGCGACTCCACATGTATCGGAGGAGGCATGTGGTAGTCTGCAGCCCTCCCCGGATCGGCAGAGGGGGTGGAGCAACGACTGGGATGACTCAGAAGGGTGGGGTAATTTGCCAGATACAGTTGGGGAGAAAAGGGGGGGGAGGTAAAACGATGAATGTTAAACAAGCATTTACACTGAAGACAGTAGGCTACTGTACAGATCATATCGACATGCTTTTATCATCTTCTGAAGTTTAATTAATGTGCTGGCTAGAATTATCATAGTCATTAAGTCAACAATTAATATAAGACACCTAGTTGGGCTCACCAAAATTGCACTACGGTTTCATTAAATAGGCTAACAGTTTGTTTGTCAGCTAGTCATCATAAGCTAACAGACTTTTATTTGTAGTGCCTTAAAGACTCCCATAGTTAGCTATTCACACTTTGGCTAGCTAACATTAACTTCACTGTCCAATTCAGGACACCAGAATTGTTTTTAACATTAAACAAATAAAACTTGATTCACATTCAGTTCTTACACTCTGATTGTCATCCAGCTTGTCCATAGAAATGCAGTCCTTGGTTATCCAATTTGGTGGTGTCGCGAAAAACTAGGGTCGTAGAAATGTGGCCCTGGGACGCCGGTCCTGAAACTGCAGCCTTCTCTGCTGCAGGAACATGCTACCCCATGTCTCTTGCTCGCTCTTTTAGGTCCAACTTGGTTAGCGTAGCTCTTATCCCAGCTCTCTTCCCTCTCTTCCTGGGGTGATCGCACCATTAACAGTGGTGTTTGGTCCGGCTGGTCTGGCTAGGTAGTTGGAAGATGCCATGGGCAGTGATCGTCTCAAGGTCCACCGCACTTAATCCAATCCCTGCGCTTCCTTTTCAGTCTAAATTAAAGTGATTGCATATGCTGCGAAACGTAGATGGGAGACCTGAGGTTTTAGGCTATTTTAATTGACTATTAACCTGACTCATAGCTGGTTATAGTAATAGTTACTGAAAGCACAGCCTTTCAGTAACTATCATACTAGCAGCCTGCATGTGGCTGTCTATTAATGGGCCTCCTGTCAAGGATTTCCCATATCAAAGGACCATGGCAGTGTTCTACAAGAAGCCCTGAAGAGTAAAATGCTCCAACAAATCCTGCGAGCTTTGTCACCAAACAATTAAAAAAAAAAAAGGTGTGTGTGTGTGTGTGTGTGTGTGTGTGTGTGTGTAAAACAATCAGTGGCGGTTCTAGCTTGTATGGCGCCCTGGGCAACCCCCCCCCGCAATAAAAATTGTATGCTTAGCCACCCCACCCCCACCAACAAAATAAAGCACTCTTCTGCATTAACTTTAATTTTTATTCAGACATTTGGAACAACACAAATAAATAATCAGAACATTTAAAACTATATAATATAAAAATATATACAAAAATAACACTCATGAATATCAAAAGTAACAAAGACAAATAGAAACAAATTGTGGTATATAAATACATAAAAAAGAGAATAGAATTATTACACTACTACCCTATTGCTAACAAAAAAAACATAAACTAAATTGCACAAATCCTATATCACAAACATAGAATTACACACTTATAAAGAGAATTTGATGATTGCATCATTGCACTTCAAACGAGCAACGCACAACCTCAGTTGCACAACTTCCATCTAAAACCCTGACCTTTCTTCCTTGATGCAGATTCATCAATTACAGCATCATAAGAAATCTGCCCGGCAACTGCATGGGTAATACTGATGACAGCAAAGCCACTAAGGCGTTCCTGTGACATGGTGGACCTCAGGTAGGATTTGATGAGCTTCAGCTTTGAAAAGCACCACTCTACTTCAGCTACCCACTCCGACACAACTAACTGACCCACACGGTGATATGATATCATTGACATGATGTGCGAATGAGTGATAGAATACCGACTGTGCAAATGTCACCATCCCAATTTTTTTTCTGCGTACCGCCCCTGGTAAGATGCTGCCCATTTCACCCATACGTAAATCCACCAGTGAAAACAAGGATATCTGCATTCTTTTCAGTAGCCCCCCCCCATTCATATTGGCCCCACAGTGACAGTCTTGTCATGCTGATCTGTATGTAAAATGCAGTTGCCCTTTTTTTTTTTTACCCCCCTCCCAATTGTATTCGGCCAATTGCCCCACTCTTCCGAGCCATCCCAGTCATTGCTCCACCCCCCTGCTGATCTGGGAGGGCTGCAGTCTACCACATGCCTCCTGAGGAGTCACCAGCCGCTTATTTTCACCTAACAGTGAGGAGTTTTGCCAGGGGGACGTAGCACGAGGGAGGATCACGCTATCCCCCCCCCCCTTGAACTGGTGCCCCAACCCACCAGAGAAGGCGCTAGTACAGTGACCAGGACACGTACCCACATCCGGCTTCCCACCCGCAGACACAGCCAATTGTATCTGTAGGGACACCTGACCAAGCCAGAGGTAACACGGGGATTCGAACTGGCGATCCCCGTGTTGGTAGGCAACGGAATAGACCGCCATGCCACCTGGATGCCCTCAGTTGCCCTTTTTTAATGTATCATCCTTTGTGAGCTCCTCAGTTACATTTATAATAGTCATGTCAGGCACCCCAAGCACAGACAATTTCTCTTTCAGTTTCAAAAAGACATACCGTGCAAGATCATGAATCTCTTGGACCTCTTCAGTGATAATCTGAATTACATATGCAGGTAAAAGAAGCTGAGCCTGAAGCTTCAAATAGAACATGGACTACTTCTTCAAAAAGAGGTCTTCATCCACAGTGTCATAGAGTTCACCATCATTCTCGACTAGAGAGGTGGAGGGCTAACTCACAGGTTGGGATGGGTTTTCAAACTGTGTTTTGTGTGATGGGTGTTCAAAAACTACTTCATGTATATGTTCAGCAGAACTGTTTTTCAATATTTTTTGAAATATGAGAGGCAAATGTGGATTTTACACTAAATGTTTTCCACAGCCCCTAAAACGGACAAGTTATTTTTCTGCTCTCTTGTATATTGCCTTTCAAGTTATTAAAGAACTCCTTCAGATTTGTAAATGTAATTCATTATTATTGTGATTATTATTATTCAGATTTATAAATGTAATCTAACAAATCAGTGTTGTCCCAATCTGTTCAACTCTAGCACTCCTGTGGGACTTATACCCCTTATGGTCTCTGTATAGATGAGACTTGAAGGCTGCAAATTTTCTGAATGCACGGTTACAATCAGGTACACCACAGGTAAACGGGCAGTTTGGTGCCTTATTGTGTAGTTTCATTTGATTAATAAAACCTGTTATAGTATTACTCTTACTGGCACACTGTTTGCAGTGATACATAAATAAATAATTACACTGTCACTCAGTCACACAAATAAATCAACCTTTTGACCAAAGATCTGACTTTGTGACCTTCAAATGGCATTCACTGATGTGGTCCACATGGTGTCGGCTTTGTGCCTGTCGTGGTAGCAGGTGGACTTAACCCGACCACGCCCAGTTACCAGTGGGACCATTTAAACTGGTTAGCTAACAATTATAATAGAGGTATGGCTCAGGTTGAACGGTTTGGAGACAAAGCAAGAGAGGCAAGATTGAGATGGCTTGGACATGTGTGGAGGAGAGATGCTGGGTATATTGGGAGAAGGATGCTGAATATGGAGCTGCCAGGGAAGAGGAAAAGAGGAAGGCCAAAGAGGTTTATGGATGTGGTGAGGGAGGACATGCAGGTGGCTGGTGTGACAGGAAGATACAGAGGACAGGAAGGGATGAAAACAGATGATCCACTGTGGTAACCCCTAACGGGAGCAGCCGAAAGTAGTAGTATTAGTATTAGTAGTAGTAGTAGTAGCAGCTAACCATGTCTAGCCGCATAGTAACCTTATAATACCCCCTGTATGTTGTGGAGAGCTCATGCTAAAGCCCAAATCTGTCCATGTTCAAAACACAACTTAGCTAAAAATAATTAAGAGGTAGTCCTGATTGCAACAGTGGAGAGGAATGAATAAGACAACAGAAATACATACAGGCAAATTCTAATTCAGAGGATTATGGAGCATCATCTCCTGGAGCTGATATTAGCTCATGTACAGACAAGAAGATAAAGAAATAATTGTTTGCTCAGATGAATAATGTACAGATAATAACTCAGTAACAATAGTAGACTTTTAGACCTTGCCACGGGGCTTCGGTGAGGAGGAAACGCAAAACAGTCAGAGAGGTAGGCTGGATCTCATCCAGGCTTGCTAGAGCCTTCCCTGATATTGATCCTTGATGCTACCAGTGTTACTAAAGGCCTGCAGACCACTATCATACATTTTGGTCATGTTCCTCTCTGTTAGCTATCTGGAAATCTGTATCTGATGCACTCCCTGCAGTTACAGGCCGCATCGTAAGTGGCAAACCAATTTACCAGACTTTTTTGAGAAGTACACCAACAAAGTAAAACTTGCCCAACTTTGTTTTTTTTTGTAACCTGACTTTGTTCTTCCTGGGACTCTGCTTTACAGAGCGACATTCACTAATGAAGTGAAGGAGCATCCCATCTCCAATTCAGTTGTGGATTATGAATATACTTCAGTTCATATAACCTGGGGGGAAAAAGTGAATAATACATTACATTGCTCAGATGAAAAGTTTTGAACAACTTTCAGTTCGATTTTCCACCACTTTGAGAAGACAGTAAAACTTACTGACATCTCCCTTTCTCTTTAGAAATAAGGCTAGTTCCCATTATGCCACACTGAGGGGTATTGATTTTGGTACCATTTGTTACTTTTTTATCTGTTTGTCTGTCAGCGACTTTACAGAAAAACATCTGAAGCAAATGACGTGAAATTTAAGAGGTGCTGGATCAAGGTTATAGTCAAGCTCATGAAAAAGGTCAAAAACCACTCTTCAGACGTAACTATGTCAAAAATTGTTTGCTTTACTTCAAATAAATACCAAAATGTTGGACTTTCTTTTCCAATCATACATTCCTATTGACAGCTATAGTGAGACATGCATTGTTTTGAAGATCGGTACTGGTCAAAGTTCAGGGTAAGGTTCTGACTGAGGAGGTCACTTAGATGAGTGATGAAACGTTTCTCTCAATAAATGTTGTGTCCAGATGAATTGGTTCAGCGTTCTTTGAATTTTTCTTTAAATGCATTAATACTTCACTATCATTGGCAACCAGCAAAATCACCCCAGAATGCTGTTCTCCATCATCAGCCGACTGCTTCGCCCCCTTGTTGCCCCCCCACCCTTCAAGTGCCCCTGACCTCTGCTCCAAGTTCCTGGACTTCTTCCAGGCCAAAGTCGATTCTATCCACCAGCAGCTTCTGGTACCTGCCCCCTCCCCCCTGCATGCACCCCAGTTGCAGAATCTTGCACCCCCCACTGCATGCCTACCTAAGTGCTGCCTCTCTTCGTTCTCCCCTGTGGATTCCTCCAAGTTGCTAAATTAGTCACCATGGCCAAGGCTTCCACATGCCCTCCATCCTTGTAAAGGCATGTTTACCTACCCTGTGCCCCATAAATGTGTACATTATCGACTCCTCTTTGGAATCTGGCACGGTACCCTCCAGCTTCAAAATGGTTGCAGTCATCCCCCATCCTCAAAAAGTCAGGCCTTGACCCAGATGACCTCACTGTCTACCGGCCGATCTCCAATGTTTCATTTCTCAGTAAAATCCTGGAAAGAGCAGATGCTACCCAGCTCCATCAGCACATGTCCAACCATGAGCTGTCTGAACCCTTCCAATCTGGCTTCAGAGCACACTACAGCACAGAGCCTGCCCTTATCAAAATCACTAATGACTTCCTCATTGCTGCTGATTCTGACCACATCAGTATTCTCCTCCTCCTGGACCTCTCTGCAGCCTTCGACACTGTTTCCCACACCATTCTCCTCAATCACTTATCTGAATACTTAGGCCTTACTGGTGTAGCTCTCCTGGTTCCAGTCATATCTCACCAACAGGAAACAGTTTGTCACCATCAGAGACTCCAGTTCAACCCTAGCCCCAGTCAGCCAAGGTGTGCCACAAGGCTCCGTGCTTGGACCCCTCCTCTTTACCATCTACATGCTCCCCCCTTGGTCATATCATCTGCCACCATGGTTTAAGTTTCCACCACGGTTTAAGTTTCCATTGCTACACTGATGACACGCAGCTTTATCTCAGCACTATATTATCTTCTCAGATCCCCCCACAGTCCCTTGTCAACTGCCTCCACCAAATAAAAATCTGGATGTCATCAAATCTACTCAAGCTAAATAGCAATAAGACTGAGCTCATGGTTGTGGCTCCAAAGGCACTGCTCTGAAAGGTTTGAGATCATCTCTTCAGTGTGGATGGCTGCTCCATCTGCTCATCCCCAGAAGTCCGCAACCTTGGACTCCACCCTCTCATTCCAGTCACACATCAAACATGTCACCAAATCTGCTTTCTTTCACCTCAAAAACATCTCCTGACTCCGGCCACAACTCTCAGACTTGGTGGCAGAGACCCTCATCCATGCCTTCATCACCTCCCGTCTGGATTATTACAATGGAGTCCTGTCTGGGGTACCTAGCAAAGCCCTAGACAGGCTTCAGTATGTGCAGAATTCAGCTGCCAGGGTGCTCACCCACACCAAGCCCTGACAACACATCATTCCCACTCTTGTCTACCTTCACTAGCTCCCGGTCAAATCCTGCATTTCCTATAAAATCCTACTCCTCACCAATAAATTCCTCCATGCCCTTACCCCTCAGTACCTATCAGACCTCCTCAACCCTTATATTCCATCCTGGAATCTGCGGTCCACAGACACGGACTTGCTTTCCATCCCCCACACCAGTCTTGGGACGTTTGGGGATAGAACCTTTAGTGTGGCAGCCCCCACCCTTTGGAACTCTTACAGCAGAGATCTGCAACGCTGCTTCTTTGGACAGTTTTAAAAGACTACTGAAAACCTACCTTTTTACTAAGGCCTATGGTCTGAAGTCTTTTGATCTTTGTTTTAATCTTTTTTTTTTAATCTAGTGTAAAGCGTCCTTGGGTCCCTTGAAAGGCGCTATACAAAACCAAGTTGTTGTTGTTTGATCGATCTCTCGTTTGGTGTTTTGATGGTGGTGGTGGAGAGCGCTGGCTAACACGTCGGTCCAAAATCTCCCATAGGTGTTCATTTGGATTGAGATGTGGTGACTGTGAAGGCCATAGCATATGATTTACATCATTTTCATCCTCATCAAACCATTCAGTGACCCCTCGTGTCCTGTGGATGGGGGCATTGTCATCCTGGGAGACCACTCCCATCAGGATAGAAATGTTTCATCATAGGATAAAGGTGATCACTCAGAGTAACTTTGTATTGGTTTGCAGTGACACCTTTCACTCTAAGGAGAAGAGTGGACCCAAACCATTCCAGGAAAATGTTCCCCACAGCATAACAGAGGCCCCGGACGCCCCTCACTGTAGGGGTCAAGCATTCAGGTTTTTCCATAGATTTGTCACCTGTATGTGTATGTGTGTGTGTGTGTGTGTGTGTGAGAGAGAGAGAGAGAGAGAGAGAGAGAGAGAGAGAGAGAGAGAGAGAGAGAGAGAGAGAGAGAGAGAGAGAGAGAGAGAAAGAAAAGTCTTCGCATAAAAGGAATTTGGCTGGTTGATAGGACACATAGTAATAGATGAAGAGTACTATGCTTACATTTATGTACTGTATTTATGATTCTATGCAGAAAAAAAACATTTGCGGAGATGTAATAGTGTAAAAATAAAATCTAGGTTTATAAGAAGTAGGATGAAAAGTGTACAAAGCCACACGTGTATGTGACAAGCAGTTCTTATAGTGTTATAGTGCACAATGTATGTAAAGTGATTAATGGCCTGAGTCTTGTGAAGGCTTGTTGTGTAAGATTACAACTGTTGAGGCGGTATAACTCCTTGCCGTCTATGGAGAGGTACGATTTCCCAGAGGAAAGTTTTTTTTTCCTCTCTCTCCTTTTTAAACATAGGTGGATACTGCTCCTATAGCGTTTCTCTGCAGAGGGCAGCTGACAGCTGGCTCAGCAGAAATGTAGTGAACTTGGTCTTTGAGCTGGAGGGGAGGCAGAGGTGATCAAGTCCTCCTTAAGTGATGGCCCATACCTCAGAGTCTATGGAAGGATATTCCTCTTGAGGATATGATGTTGTTGAGGACAGTTACTGTCCTGTTTTACAGAGTAAGCGAGGGTGGAATCTGAGTGTGACTGGAATAACTCAGCTGGGTTTACAATTAATCCATTGATGTCTAGTGGGTGATAGGAGGACGGGTTTTCTCAGAGATCAGGCCTTGTTCTCAGTGTGTTGAGTTTGTGCAGCGTGAAGTTGTCGCCTGCAATCCGTGATATAACGCTGATCTCTTTGTTTCCTCACACAGACTCAACATCTTCCGGTGATGGGGCCCATCGAGGTTGTCTGGTCCGCAGACTAGAGGAGCTTGATGGGATGGCTTGTTTACCAGAGATAGAGTCACTGGCGTAGAGAGAGTTGCAGAGATGAAGGGTGGCACACATCTCCGCTGTGCATCTGATGCCATGGGACAGGAACAGAAGGTAAGGACCCAGCAGCACAAACTGTCATGTCTGTCTGTCAGTCAGGTTTTATGCTATCCTAGCCACTCAGACATTGAGGAGAAGGGATTGATCCAGATTATATAAATAAAATAAATAATAGAATGAGGTAAAAAGAACTTTAACAAACAAGGCCGACATACTTCGGTTTTGTCTGAGTAGGACAACGATTGGTTCTCCTCAATGACAGTTTTAAGGCACCAACTTTCAGTCAGTCGCCTTCGATTCTGTCTTGGGATTCTGTCTGCATGACTAAAAAAGAAGTGATTTTATTGACGCTCACAAAATGCTAACAGCCCCGAAATTACCGTTATCCTTGATGAGACACTTAGTCTTTTCTAGCCCTTGATCAAGTCACTTTTTTATATACGTGTTTCTTTTTTTAAAATTTGGATCACGCCCCCGCTTTTTTTGTCTTTCTCCCCAATTGTACCTGGCCAATTACCCCACTCTTCTGGGCCATCCCGGTCACTGCTCCACCCTCTCTGCCGATCTGGAGAGGGCTGCAGGTATTTTTGAAGTTAGGCACTACTTTTCAATTGTATGGCAAAATGATGGTCGCTATAGAGAATAAATTCACCGATCGATACAGTTTTGAAAAAGTACACAGAGTCCAACGATACATGTCCTTTCAGAAAATGGGAAGCACATTACAAAACGGCAAAAACTAAATGTTTTATCAAGCATTACATTGAGTTTAGTAGAGCATATTGGTTACGTCTACGCAATTTTGCATCCCAGTAATGTCTCGTGACGGTCTTGCCTGTAGTTGCTGCCAACCAACCCATATCCCTTTTGCTGAACCAAACTAACACTAGATCTTTCCAAGAGCATAAAAAGTCACCAACACCTACCTACAGCAGGACAAGCTGGAACAGACGTCCTACATAATATGAGTTAGCCAATGTTAGCAGGCTAGTAGGCAGTAATAAGGAGTTGAAACAAAGTCATCATCATCGACAGTCACTCGAAGCGAGTATGACTATCCTCCTGTCTATTGGGTTGTCTACTTGTGGGTCTTCAGATGGCTGTAGAGGCCGATCCGCGATCCACGTACTCTGGTGTAGTGTGGGCAGGGGAAAGAGGTGGTGGTGGTTGAGCCTTTTTCTCTCTCTCCTTGCGTTGCAGTCGCTTTTTCTCTGTAGCACAGTGGAGTTCCATTTCATGACGTGCAGCTCCTTCATGCATGGATTTCTTCCAGGAGCGCCTATCCAGTGCAATGTGTTCCCAGTTGCTCGAACCATCCATTATCCAAGCCACTTATCCAGAGTCAGGTCGCGGGAAACTTGAGCCTATCCCAGCAGTCATCTGCCAGCAGGCAGAGAGACACCCTGGATAGGCTGCCAGTCCATCACAGGGCCGACACATTCACACCTAGGGACAATTTAGTACGGCCGATTCACCTGACCTACATGTCTTTGGACTGTGGGAGGAAACCACAGCACCCGAAGGAAACCCACGCAGACACGGAAAATATGCAAACTCCACACAGAGGACGACCCGGGATGACCCCTAAGGTTGGACAACCCCGGGGTTCGGACCCAGGGCCTTCTTGCTGTGACGAGACAGTGCTAACCACTGCGCAAACATGCCGCCCTCTCAAACGAGCTAAGTTACAGATCAATAACTGTTCTAAAAGTCCTAACCCAAGAACATGGCATGCACAAAAAAGTGGAAAGTCGACCAGGAAAACTGTCAGTTCAAATCTGACTGGACTGATCAATTTTGTTATATTTTCCCAGACAACACTAATTGATGATGAATTTCTTCAGACTTGTCTTGGTATTGTCCTTGAAACAAATTAGACAACTATGAAACACAGTAGATGTTTTTAGCTAACTTTACTATCAGTCGTGTCTTGAAAAGCTGATGAGCGCTAGCTACCTAACAGTTAGCAATCACATACCCCAAATACAGCTGGTGGACTTGTGTCTCCGTTGGACATCTTCAGTCATGCATGACTGAGATTGACATTAGCTCAATTTGATACCGAACATAAAGACTAATTGGTTAATTCTTTGTCTGGGGATAGTGCTAGAAAACTTTGGACAACAGCCCAGCAGTATAACCTTACTGCTATTTCCCAATGTGTGAATTTAAATGCAGGGAAGAGAGAAAAGTTGTGCTCTATCCTGACCAAAACAACACCAACACCAACAAAACATACTGGCAAAGGCCTGCAGGTCTGTTTCCATGCCCAGGACCTGCTGTGTGTTCAGGGACTCTCTTAAGAGCAGGGCTAGAAGCTTCAGAATTTGCAAAAATGTTTGCCGGGTTGAGGAGTCTAGACATATTTTTCTGCCCATTGTCTAAATACTGACCTATGGTGACTTTAGAGAGAACTAGTTTGTGATTCTTCCCCTCTGGTACCTCTTGGTCCTCCTATCTTCAGTGGTACCTGTACTGGAGATTTAAAAATCCTTGTGAAAATGTAATATTTGTTGGCAGTGGCCACCATCAATAATCCTGAACATGACATTAAGTCATGGTTTGTTAAATCTTTTACTAATACGTTCACCTAAATCAGTTGTTTTGTTATTTTTCTCACCTTTTTCTCCCTAATTGCAACCGTCCAATTACCCGACTCTTCCGAGCCGTCCCGGTCGCTGCGAGACCCCCTCTGCCGATCCAGGGAGGGCTGCAGGCTACCACATGCCTCCTCCGATACATGTGGAGTCGCCAGCCGCTTCTTTTCTCCTGACAGTGAGGGGTTTCGCCAGGGGGACGTAGCGCGCAGGAGGATCACGCTATTCCCCCCAGTTCCCCCTCCCCCCTGAGCAGGTGCCCCAACCGACCAGAGGAGGCACTAGTGCAGCGACCAGGACACATACCCACATCCAGCTTCCCACCCGCAGACACGGCCAATTGTGTCTCTGTAGGGACGTCCAACCAAGCCGGAGGCAACACGGGGATTCTAACCGGCGATCCCCGTGTTGGTAGGCAACGGAATAGACCGCCACACCACCCGGACGCCCTGTGTGTCTGTTTCTATGTGTATCTCTGTATGTGTGTGTTTGTACCGAAAGCCTTCAAGTTGTAAGCATGTATGTACGTTTGCCTGAGCGCACGTGTGCGTGCGTGTGTGCGTGTGTATGTGTGTGTGTGTGTTTCTGTGTGCGTGCGCCTTGCTATGTGTCTGTGGGAAGTCAGGAGATATGTTGTCGTGACATGCCGTGTCTTTTGCTCTGTAGAAAAACAAAGACAGTCACTGCTGGATCCAGACGGCATAACTAATTAGTCCCCAACACACACACACACACACTCACACACACTCACACAGACACACAAGGAAAGCATGCATGCGAGCGCCTGTGAGTAGGATATGATGTCACCTCCATAACTATAATTACCCGTCATAAATCATATGGTGTGACACCCTGTCAGGGAGTGAATGGGTGTCCTCTGTGCCAGCCAGGGATGGCTGCACTTAGCTGCTGTGTGCCAGCGTAGTGCCACACCGGGCCCGCTCTCAGCACCAGCAGAGAAGCCCGCTTCCCCGCCCGTGTCCACATACACACTTCCTCCTGTGAACGGAGCAAGAAAAAAAATGTTCTATGCGTCCTTTGCTATCTGTAAGTAACAGTCAGTGTGCGTCTGACAATGCGACAGTTTGTGTGCGGCGGCGGGACACGGCGGTTGTATGTGGATGTAATGTCTTATGCGAGGCCACAGTTTGTGCGTTTGTCCTTTTCTTTTGTGTGATAAGGTAGTGTGGCGTCCTTGCTTTGCAGAGCAACAATACAGAGAGTTTCATTCCCTGTGGATGCACGCACACACACACACACACACACACACACACACACACACACACACACACACACACGC
>JAJHIY020001547.1:107500-130000 GCA_022114975.2 Lampris megalopsis | reverse complement strand
TTTCCAGGACATGTGCCGCGCTCTCGTTACACTACATGGGATTTGCGCTACACCAGTAGAGACATACGATACGAGGCCGCTCCCTTGCCATTAGGCACCGCTCGCGGTTCATAGATCACGTATGGACAGGTCGTGTTTGACCATGCTTCTTTGGTTTCCATAGCTTGGAAAGCCATGAGCTCAGTTCGTAGACGTTACACTGGGCCCTCCACCACCTCCTTCTAGTCAACCACCGCTTTTTTACAGCTCCGTTTCATCTTAAGCTTTGGTGAATGGGATGAGAGCTGTGACTGCATAAGGGAGCCTGTTATACAGTTTCAGCTTTTCTTGGTAATGAAATGTGAAATGGGTGGACTCCGGCTTTGCCATGCGTGTGTGAGAGTTAATGTAAACCAGCTACAGTATAGGGCAAATGTGATTCTTGGCAGGCTAAGATGTGGGTAGCAACATCCCCCTCTCTCTCTCTCTCTCTCTCTCTCTCTCTCTCTCTCTCTCTCTCTCTCTCTCTCTCTCTCTCTCTCTCTCTCTCTCTCTCTCTCTCTCTCTCTCTCTCTCTCTCTCTCGCTCTCTCTCGCTTGCTCTCTCTCTCACACATACACAGAACAGCAACGGTGGCACGTGCGAAATTAACATTTGGCGAATATTCACTTCTCGTTCACTTCCATTCTATGCGAGCAAAGGGGCGAATAAAACATTCACTTCTGGTGGCGAAGCAAATTCGCATCTCCGCTTCATGTGGAGTTCAACTTTGGTGAACTCTGACCGGCGAATTCGCAGCTTCAACCAACAGCAAAGAAGTGTGTGCGGTTGACCCCACTTGGCTGTGAGTGGCGGTAGTTTTCTTGGTGAGCCGGGATGGAGGAGACTTTGGTTGTTGGTGTGTCTAACCAGCCGGTATTGTACGACAGCGGTCCCCAACCTTTTTTGCGCCACGGACCGGTTTAATGTCAGACAATATTTTCACGGACCGGCCTTTAAGGTGTGGCGGATAAATACACAAAATAAAATGATACGACCGGCATAAAAACTTTGGTATTTTCTAAATATATTAATAAACGTGAATCCACTGTGTACTCGTATGCAACTTTATTAGCAGCGTCCTCGTAACATCACGCCAACAACATAACACGAGAAACATCCTCTCTGTCCCCTAACACTCTCTGGTCGCCATGGTAACGTTTAAACATGCTTTCAAAATAAGATACAACACAAAAACAAATACAAATTGCATGAAAATACAACTCACCATAACGCTAAATCAGTGGGAGCCCTGAGTTAGTTTCTCTGCAACGAGACGGTCCCATCTAGGGGTAATGGGACACAATGACACCCGAAGTGTGTTGCTTATGTCCAGTCTACTCCGTCATTTTGTTTTGGTTGCTGTCACTGCAGAAAATCCCGCTTCACACAAATAGGATGTCAGAAATGGCAACAGGGATTTCAGTGCTGTTGTGGCGATCTCAGGGTATTCTGCCGTGACTTTAATCCAGAACACCGGCAGAGTTGTTGTCTCGAACATACTTTTAAGGTTGACAAATGGGTCACGGATCCATTCCTTGGCAGTTCGTGGGTCTTTTGTGGGTGGGAAGTAGCGCTCAAACTCTTTTAAAAGCAAAGACAGGTGATCGTGCACCAGCTGGGAGAATGAAGGCTCGGTCTCAGTCTCTTCCAAAATCCCTGCGAATGTTTGAAACATGTCAAATATACCTCTGTTCACGCGCCGTCCCCACAAATCCAGTTTGGCTTTAAATGCAGCTACTTTATCTGCCAACTTGAAGACAGTTGTCATTTCCCCCTGAAGTGACCGATTGAGTTCATTGAGCAGGTTGAATATGTCGCACAAGTACGCGAGTTTTGCGACCCGTTCCTCGTCACTGAAATGTGCTGCCAGTGGTGACTGTTTTTCTGAGAGAAATCTCTGCAGCGGCTCTCGTAATTCAAACACTCTGGCCAGCGATCTCCCTCGGGATAGCCATCTTATTTCTGTGTATAAGAGAAGGTGTCTGTACTCCGCGTCCATCTCCTCACAAAGCTGTCTGAACAGGCGCGGGTTAAGGGCGCGTGCTCTGATGTGGTTAATAACTTTAACGACATCATTCAATACGCTGTTAAGTTCCGGTGGTATTTTTCGGCTAGCCAGCATTTCCCTGTGAATGACACAATGCGTAGACTCACATTCAGGTGCAACCTCCTTAATCCGAGTAGTTAAACCAGACAGCCAGCCAGGTCATGGCAGCAGCTCCGTCTGTGCATATGCCGACACAAAAGGACCATTTCAGTTTTCCTGATATATAATCATCCAGCGACTTGAATAGTTCGCGGCTGTGGTTTTGGTTGGCAACGGTAGTGCACATAACATATCCTCACGCACATCCTCCTGATAAAGATATCGCACATAAACAAGTAGTGTTGCCTTGTTGTCAATATCTGTAGACTCGTCAACCTGGAGTGCATACCACGGTGATGTATTAATCCTCTCCAACAATTGTGTCTCAATGTCCTCTGCTATTTCCTCAATGTGCCGAGTGACGGTGCTGGCCGAAAGAGGCACCTGTGCTATCTTTTTAACCGCAGCCTCTCCTAGAAGTTCACGGCAACTGTCTTTAGTGGCGGGCAGGATCAATTCTTCACCAATGGTGAATGGCTTCTTAGCCTTAGCAATACGATTAGCCACCAATTATGACGCTCTCAGTGCACTTGCATTTGTTGATGTGGTGGCCCTCAGTAATGCTTCTGTCCTTCTTGTTCATGCTTTTTTTTCCAAAATACTCCGAAGGCTTGTCTTCTAATGCAGGGTGCTTGGTCTCCAAGTGGCGAAGCCGTTTTGAAGGCTTCATTGCCTCATTAGAGAGCCGGTCGCCGCACATTAGGCAGAGCGGGCTTGCTGCGCGGGAATCACCTGTCGCGATAAATCCATATTTTAAGTAGGACTCCTGGTATTGTCTGTTAAATGCAGCTTTCTTTTTCTTGGAAGTCGTAGGCTCTTCTTCTGTCTCCTCACCGGGCCTTTTCCCCTTCGCAAAGACACTTACCAAAGACGTTTGTTTTTTACTCATTTTGCTAGCTTGTGGGTTTAATTTTAGCGGCAACGTATCACGTGACCGAGACAAGTGTCAGGAGTGAGTCATAGACGGATGTAACAGAGGGAATCCGGTCATTTTTCAAAATAAAACATCGTTCAGACTCAGATAACAAATAAAACGGAAATAATGTAAGTTATTTATTCTTTCTCTGTGGCCCGGTACCAAATGACCCACTGACCGGTACCGGTCCGTGGCCCAGGGGTTGGGGACCGCTGTTGTATGACATTGCTCATGAAAACTACAAACTGCCCCACAAGAGAGATGCTGCCTGGCTGGCAGTGAGTCGGGAGACAAGCATTGAATGAAAATAAATGGAAAATGTATCAACATCCGTTCATATTTTGTGGTATTTGTTAGCTAGCTTAACTTGGCTAAGCTAGCTAACAAATACAACTATAACAATTGTTATTTACTGTCAATAACTTGTACACCAGTCAATCTTCATTCCAACCCTCACCTATGGTCATGAGCTTTGGGTAGTGACTGAAAGGGTGAGATCGCGGCTACAAGCTGCTGAAATGAGTTTCCTCTGTAGGGTGTCTGGGCCTCAGCCTTAGAGATAGGGTGAGGAGCTCAGACATCCGGAGGGAGCTCAGAGTAGAGCCACTGCTCCTTCGCATTGAAAGGAGCCATTTGAGGTGGTTTGGGCACCCGATCAGGATGCGCCCTGGGCGCCTTCCTTTGGGGGTTTACCGGGCACGGCCAACTGGGAGGAGACCCAGAACTCTCTGGAGGGACTACATGTCCAATCTGGCCTGGGAACCCCTTGCGATCCCCCAGGAGGAGCTGGAGGGCGTTGCTGGGGAGAGGAACGTCTGGAGTGACCTACTTAGCTTGCTGCCACCATGACCCGACCCTGGAGAAGCAGCTGAAGATGAATGAATGAATGAATGAATGAACTTGTACACTAATATTCTTCCTCCGTATTTGTCCATGAAACTGATAACATACATACAAATGAGACAATTAAGTGAAAAATTGCTCAATTATCATAAACATGACAAGTTATTTTGTTCATTTGTACATTCTCAAACACTGACAAAAAGGTAATTTATTGTTGAGCTCTAGGCTTTAAGGCCATATGACAAAATATTTGTGCCCACCATACCATTGAATACAGACACCTTTCGATACACACTAAATTGTAGTTTGGAAACCGTAAAGAACTATATTTTAGTTTATCATGTGAAGATGTTAAGTAGAAGTTGCTTTTTGGTGTGGGGTTTAGTATGTATCACAAAACAGAGTAAATCCAAGGTTCTCCTGTAGGGAGTTTCAGGTATTGGCTTGTCCAACATACAGTTAGAATTGGACAGAATACACAATTTTTTGGTTCATACATAAAAAATTGTTGTTCACCAGTTAATAGAATCAATTTCAATTTTATTGTTCCATATGAGTATATAGTGAACATGTTTAAAAAAAAAAGTGGAAGGGACTGAGGGATATTTCAGAAGAAAATGGAAGAAGAAGGTACGCGTGGTGGAAGCTCTGGGGCCCCCAAAAAGAACCGGAAGTTCTATGTCTATGACATCATAAGCTTCCTGTAGCCACAAGTTTCTGAGAGGACTACTTAAAGCAACTTTCAAAGTCCACACCAAAGCCAACTGCAAGGACCAGTCAGCAGTTGCAGTCAGTAGCAGGTGTCAGTCAGGAACCCCCACCAGCTTAACAGTCTGGTCAGCAGCTGCAGCCAGTGGAAGGTATCAGTCGTCACCCCCACCAGCTGATACTGTTTGTTGCAAAAAGTGGTAAAACATGCAGATGAGTCATTAAGGTTTACAAATAAAATACAAAATCCAGTAAAGCCCAATATACTAAATGTCTGAACCCTACTTCATTGGGACCAGCCAGCAGCAGCCAGTATCAAGGGCCAGTCACCAGCAGCCAGTGCCAGGGACCAGTCACCAACCACCAGTGTCAGGGGCAAATCAGCAGCAGCCAGTGCCAGGGACCAGTCACCAGCAGCTGGTGTTAGATACTTTTGAGTGGGAAGTTTTAAATGTCCTCGCAATAAAACCTGATGAAGTTAATCGTTTTGTCCAACTTTTGGCTCCTTCCATGCATCGCCTACCGTTAGAAAAAAGAAGGGAGGTGCAAATGGCCATGCTCAAGCTTGTTCTTGATGCGGAATTCCAACTTAAGAAGGCTAAAAGGGTCCATTTAATTACTTGTGTATTGATTGTCTTGTGTTTCTTGTTGTTGGGCTAAATAAAAGTGAGCACTGATTAATTCAGTAGTCCTGATGACTGTTAAAATTATTATAATTACCAAGTGTGACGTGGAACCTTGACAACAAATAGTTATAAACAGTTGTCACGTAATAATCACGCACAAAACAGATTTTGCACCTTTGCACTTTTGGGTGGCTCTTCAGCGGATCGTCGGTTTACACACACACAGACACACACACACACACACACACACAGAGGTAGCTTGGCATGCACAGACACACACGGATATGCAGACAACTACACACACTCACACACACGTGTCCACATTTATTTGGGCACACAGCACCTTACATACACCACACACTATTATTGTTGCTTTTTTTTGTTGTTTTGTTGTTGTTCAGTTACTATTGTTGCTGCAGCGTTGAGGAGCCAAAACTCAAGAATTTTACTCTCTTATACTTTTATAATGAGACGTAACAAATAAAGAATCTTGAATCTTAAAAGAATCTTTGTGTTGCCAGGTGAAATGAGGCAAATGGGTGAGTGAGAGGGTTATTTCATTATTTAGACATGGTTGTTCTGCCAAGGTACAGCACCGGCTGGCAAGTTGAAGAACTCGGTGAAGACCTCTCTTACAGAGAAAGCCTCTTCACAGGCAAATTTTCCCAACCCTTCCAACTGGGTGGAATGCATCTGTAGTGAGTCATGTGGGTTGTGTCCTGCTGGTCCCATCTGAAGAAGTTGTGGAGGATGGTGGTTGCTCTCACAATCTTCTCCGCATTGTCAGGGCTAAGCTCCATGACTGTGGTAGACTCTGAGCTGTGAAGCCACCAAGCCAAAGGCATTCTCCACAATCCTCCATGCATGGGACAGGTGGTAGTTGAAGATCTGCTGAGATTGAATGGATTTTCCAGAGAATGGATGTTTCGTCGCAGAGGAAATACTTCATCGCCCCCAAAAACAGGGAGCAGGTCCCAGATGCTCAGCATTTTGGAGCAGTGCATCGTGTGGAAGGTCAAGTGTTCCCTCACGTAGAGCCTTTCCAAACTCAGGTGCTGGGAGAATTCCGCCATCACTGCTCCTCCCAAAAAACCCCACATCCACCACACAGAACAGATAGTTCGCATCGACCTCGGCCAAAAGAACAATTGAAAACTGTCCCTTATAGTTAAAAAACTGGGATCCTGAATTTGCAGGTGCCTTAATGAGTATGTGTTTGCCATCTGTTGCACCCACACAGTGTGGAAAGGCCCATCTCTGACCAAACCCATCCGCTATTGCTTTCCACTCATCCTTCTTTGGCACAGGAATGAACTTCTCAACCAAAATATCCCAGATGGCATCTGCAACCGAGGGCACAATGCCAACCACAGTGGATTTGCCAACATTGAAGCTTTTAGAAATTGTGTGATATGAACCATCAGTGGCAAGGTATCTATCTGTAAAACAGGTAAATAAATACAATTGTAATGTTAAACAAAATCTGAACTGAAATGTAAAAACTATGGTTGGTAACTATAGTTATGGTATATTAACCCCCACCACCACTATCATCATAACCTCACTACCACATGTTTTTGCTACCCTATCACCTTGAAACACTCATTATCATTTTTATCTCACCACCATAACATCCTAATTCATATATTGTTATATTAAGAGTTTATTAATCTCCAGCGGGGAGGGGAGCAGATCTGGGTGTTACAGCAGCAGCAGGGCCAAAAATACATCAATTGACAAATATTAAACATATAATATACTAATAAACAATAAGCAAATGAACAAAAAGGAGTGCAAAATTAATAGAAATTTTAAGTATTCCAAGTGTTACAGAAGTTTAAAGAGTACAGATTTCCACTTAGTATTATGTGCTACACAGTTAGGAACTTCAAATCTGCTTTTCATTGTGCAGGTCACATGGCTGCCGTTATATGATTTGAGCTTACACATTTCATCTGACTTGGCATTTGCTGCAAAAATAGACAAGCTAGGTTAGTTAGCTAGCTAGCGTGCTATCACAATATTTGCTAGGTAGCTAGTAACTTAAAAGCCAGAAATGTTCGTAGTAAAAGTGGTTAGTTACTGTAAACAGATAGCAAGCTGTTCAGCTGGATTGATGGCTTCATGCCAAAACATGTCTTGCCTTTGAATATGTGCCGTAACCTTCTCCAGCAACCAATCAAACTGCTGCACATTAAGCCTGAAGTATACCCTGAAGTGTGCTTTGCCCTGTTGCAGCTCCAAATCAAGTCAGTGGTACTCTCTGAGATCTTTCCTTGCTCTAAAGATTGGATGGACCCACAACTTAGCCCTGTCCGGTGCAATCCGTCTCCTTCTCCTTCTTCCTCTTACCGACAACAACACCGGAATCTTTCTCTGGTCTTCAGTATAGAACCAATCACAATGTTTGCTTACAATAACTTACAAGAAGACAACCCCTGCATCATGTACAATCAATTTAATGGCGCAGAGAAAACGGGGGCGAGGAACAACTGAGATTTACTCTCAGTTGAAGAGAAAATGGTTAAGTCTTGTTGTGTCAGAGGGTGCCGAGGTAACGATAAAGAGTGAAGAAGGGTTGGTGCCATGCCATTGTTCTGACGGCCCATTATTCCGAAACCCCAATGGTCCGAAAAATGTCCCATTGGACTGAAAGGCCATTTGTTCGACAGCCCGTTATGTAGACTTGATTACTGTAATATTCTGTTTTCAGATCTGCCACGTGCTAGAACTAGAAATTTTGACCATGTTAACCAATTCTGGCCTCCCTTCATTGGCGTCCTATTCATGTTAGATCAGATTTCAGTGTGCTTCTGCTGACTTATAAAATCCTAAATGGGCTTGCCCCATCATACCTGTCTGATCTCCTTAAATCGTACATTCCATCTCAAGCTCTTCACTCAAAATACAGGGCTCCTGACTGTGAATGTTCTCATTCATCCAGGTCATGGTTATCCAAAGGAATTGAATCGAGTGCAACTGGACTTGGTATATATCCGTGAAGACGTTTCGCCTCTCATCCAAGAGGCTTCGTCAGTTTGTGCCTTTCTGACTAGACCAAGCTAGTCTGACTGGCTGTTGATGAAACTTAGATATTTATCCTCTTTGGAGTCGTTATCAGAGCTAATGATGTCCATGGCTCTTTGTGTTCCGATGTTTAGCAACGCCCGTCGTTATCAGAGGTATTGATATGCGTGGCTCTTTGTGATCAAATGTTAAGCAGTAACGGTCATTGAGGGTGTTAGTTTTGACTTTGTTAGTGCTCCATAACGACTCCAAAGAGGATAAATATCTGAGTTTCATCACCAGCCAGTCAGACTAGCTTGGTCTAGTCAGAAAGGCACGAACTGATGAAGCCTCTTGGATGAGAGGCGAAACGTCTTCACGGATATAGTATACCAAGTCCAGTTGCACTTGATTCAATTCCTTTGGATACAGGGCTCCTGTGTGTACCCAAAGGTAAAAAGAGTCAGTAGGGGGCAGGGCCTTTTCCTATCGGGCCCCGTTCTTGTAAAATAGCCTGCCTGCTGCCGTCAGACAATCAGTCTGTTGAGTCCTTTAAATCCAAACTTAAAATTCATCTTTTTGCATTATACTGGCCTAAGACTGGCCATATTACACCAATTCTTGCCTCCCTTCACTGGCTTCCTATCCATGTCAGATCAGGTGCTTCTGCTGACTTAGAAAATCCTAAATGGGCTTCTCCCATCATACCTGTCTGATCTCCTTAAACCATACATTCCATCTGGAGCTCGCCACTCTCAAAATACAGGGCTCCTGTGTGTAACATAAGTTAAAAAGTCAGCTGGTGGCAGGGCCTTTTCTTATCGGCCCCGTTCTAGTGGAATAACCCGCCTGCTGCCATCAGACAATCAGAGTCTGTTGAGTCCTTTAAACCCAAACCTAAAATTCATATTTTTTGCGTTAACTTACAATTAATTAGTTGCCTTTCAATAAGGTACTTTATGACATGTACTGAATGGTGGGTCGGTTTATGTCTCAATGAATTTACATAGCACTATTCTTATAGAGTATAGATTATTGACTATTGCAAATTGTTCTCTTCTCTTTTTTCTCTCTCTGAATGTCATCTTCTCTAATTTCTCCTATGTATGTGAAAGTGTGCACGTGTAGTCTGTCCTCCTCCCAAGTCTCCATGGTAATGATGGTGGACACTACTTGGCATCCTCCTCATCAAATTTTTTATATATCTTATAAATCCATATCCTGTTTCAGTGTTCTATCCTTCTCTCACTCCAGTGTGTGACTAATGTTTTTTCTTGTCTCTTCTCCCGTGTATGTGAATAGTGTGATGTGAGTCTCCCCTGTGTATGTGCAGTCTGTCCTCCTGTCACGTCTACATGGTGATGGTGGTCACATGGCTGAGGTCCTAGGCTTTTCTGGTGGCATCTGGACACTGCTTGGCATCCTCCTCATCATATTCTTCATACATCTTACAATTCCATTATAATTCTGTTATCCTCTTTCAATGTTGTATTGTGTAAATTGTGTACACACAACATCCATTGCAGGTCTGTCCGTCTTGGGAGAGACATCCCCCCTCTGTTGCTCTCCCTGCAGTTTCTTCCTGTTTTTTTCTCCCTGTTAAAGGGTTGTTTTTTGTTTTGTTTTGTTTTAGGGAGTTGTTCCTTATCAGATGCAAGGGTCTAAGGACAGACAGGATGTTTTTATGCACGCTCAATAACCCAGACAAGGAAATCACAGAAAGTTGAATCAGTTCATCTGGACACAGCGTTTACTGGGGGAAATGTTTCATCATCGATCTAATGCCCCTTTTCCACTACATGGTACCGGCTTGACTCGACTCGCTTCTGTGTCATTTTCCATTACTGTAACAGTACCCCCTGGATATTTGGCTCTCTGTTTTTTTTTCAATTTCAAAATGTACTTTTAAGATAACTCCGCTTCGACCGCTTTGGTATTTAGAAATGCCGGGTGATATCCCATGCGCGCATTGATGACGCAGTGACGCCAAATTATGCAGTGATGCGTTTCTCTAACCAATCAGAGGTCCACATTGATTTTGGTACCCGCTCCAGTTTTTTTGGAACCTCGACAAAGATGGTACCAGAAAAGTGGTAACAGTTACCAAAATGCCGGTACTTTCCAATAATGGAAAACGAAAAAAGGTCGAGTTGATCTGGTACCATGTACTGGAAAAGGGGAATAAGTGACCTCTTCAGTCTCAACTGACTACATGTATCCCCACCCTTATTAAAAATACAGTGGCATAGCGACCAAACCAACGATCTGTTTCATATGTAAATTGTGATGATCATTAACTAGAGTTACATCGGCCATGTGTGCTATTCAGAGAGGATTGGGGAATAGCGATGACCATCCCTGAACCGGGGGGGTAACAGTACATCTGTTGCCATCTTACAATGCTGCGATTGCAATTATTCCCCAGGCCTCTGTGAATAGTACACATGGCCAATGTAACTGTAGTTAATGGTCAAGGCAATGTGCATATGAAACCGATCGTTGGTTTGGTCATTGTGCAACTGTATTGTTTATAAGGGTGGGTATACCTGCAGTCAGTTTAGACTGAAGAGGTCGCTTAGATGAGTGATGAAACGTTGTGTCCGGATGAACTGATTCACCTTTCTGTGATAAGGACAGGATGTTGTATTGCTGTAAAGCCCACAGAGGCTAATTCGTAGTTTGTGATAATGGGGTACACAAATAATACTGACTTGACTGTATCTCACCGTGATTTGAGAAAACTGTTAGTTCCACATTGCCTTGTCCAACACGGTCGCTGAATATTTCTGCATCAATGTCTGTCCCCGTTGCGTCCTTGTATATAACGTTTAGATCAGTTGGCAGGCAAAATCTCTCGATGACTGGAAGGAATAGTAAGATAAAACTGAAAGTGCTGTTGAAGTCAGCACTGTTTCTTGCCTCACAGCAAATGACTGTTCATCTTAAATGCATTCATCCACCAGTGTATAACCATTAAATAGACCTAGAGCATTTTTCCCTCACAAAACCCATTCTGACTTAAGTCCAAATTTGAAAGTTGATGATTAGTTATTTTTTTAATTGACTATTTTGGCATATACACTATGAGGCACACATTGCACAACTGAAAATGTTTAGCAACTTACCCCCATTTATGAAAGGGTCGGCCAAAGGCATGTAAAGCAGACTTTACAACATTAAGGAGCTTGCAGAATTAGGTTTTAAAAGAATATGGGTGTATTTTTAAGCTGAAGTAAAATTAATCACCTTTTTCATGGAATTTCAGAAAATCAAACCGTTTCCAACCTCATCCAACTTCACATACCTCTGCTGGGGGTCAGCCCTATGTTCCCTCAGCCCTGTGTAAAAAATAAAGCAAAGTCTCAGTCACACGGACATCTACACATGTAAAATGCATGTCTGCGTGTTTGTGGCCCCTTGATGTTCAACTGCGGTGAAGGCAAAAAAAAAACCCAAAACCCGATGACTGTTGGTTCCAGCCTCAAACAAGATTTTATACAGTAAAAAAACAGTGTTTGGTTTTTCATTGCTTTGAGCTTGTGTGCAAATTGTTGTTAAATTGTCAAAAGTTGGAGACGGTTTTAGTAACTAACTGTTAGCTAGCTATCATAGACTGCTAGCTAGCTAATCACCTGGGCTGTGTCCGAAATCAATTCACTACTTCCTACTCACTATCTAGGGAGTTCTAAGTAGAGGACTATATAGTGAGCTCATTGGCAAAATGAAGAAACACTTTCACACACTACTCGGGTCATTTGCTCTGCACCGTTAGTCACATCATTGCTGTCGCACAATTAAAACATGCCAGATCAACGTTGGCCGGTGGACCATCAATGATATTAAATACAGATATGTATTTTTTGATAAATACATGATATTGTACTTTTGTTAGTACATAATATTATACTGTTTGGTGACAGGCACGGATGCAAGTCCATGAATACTGGGATGGCATCCAGCGCTTTACCTGTGCCCCCATCCATAGGGTTAGTGGTTGTGCCAGGAAGGGCATTTGATGTAAAATTTTGCCAAATCATTATGCAGATTGACAAGACCATACTGGATCGGTTTAGGCTTACTACTGGATCGGTCAAGGCCCGGGTTAACGACTGTCATTGGTGCTGCGCCCTCACAGGGTACAGACGGAAACTATGAAATCTGCTGTGGTGACCCCTGAGAGACAGGGAGCAAGCTGAAAGAAGATTATACTGAGCATATTTTCCCAAGTGAATAAATACTATAAAGGACTGACTGACAAGATAATGTTTAACTCTTATGTTAAGAGTGTCACTGTGTTAAGAGATAGGAGTTCAGCAAAGATAAAAATGACAATTTATTGCAATTACTGAGATTTCCAGGATGTCAGTGAGCATGTTATATGCTTAGAAGCTATGAAACCTGTTAAGTCATTTTCACCTACCTGTGACAGTGATTTGGGCGACATGGTGTACCTGTGTTTGGCAGAGCATTAGGGAGGATGTTTGTGTTGTTTCCTGTTGGTTTGGGGAGTGGAAGTTGGACTATAAGCAGGAGCCAAGCAAGTTGCGAGTGCTGAGAGCACACAGTAAAGCAGGCAGGTTTTGTCATTTTAGCATTGGCTACAGCCTACAGTAGCCTGTGTACTGCAGCTAATAAAGTGCTAGCAAAACCAGCTAACATCTCATAGCCTTCTTTCTGACGGATGTTACAATTCAAAGTGTGATGTGCTGCTCCGCTCCACTAATTTGTCTTATGCCTGTCGTCACAAGGAAAAACAAATTATGCTCCATCAAAAATACGTCTTAATAATGTTCTATAAAACAGCTCTGTGGAAATGCCACCCAATATCAATCTTTTTCTTTGTTCTCACAATCACTCAAATATTTTTGATGAGGAGAAGAAACAGAATCGCTAGACATAGAAAACCGAGACATGCTACTCTTGCTACACTAGCAAAACACCATAAAATCATAAGTGAAAAGGTGAAGATGATGCTAGGCCTTTACATTTATATTTACAATATACATATACATACATTATTTCTGAATTCTGAGTGTGAACAATTAACTCTCGTAATTTCAGACTACACCCCCTCCTGGGGAAACTTAGACATGGCACAATTTTGTTTTCACATCACATACAGTAAACTATGTGACTGTATTGTCACTTAGCTTTTAGTCACATATGTAATTTCACGACACTGTGTAATCAGTTTTAATATCTTTATTTGCAGTGTAAAAACCATATCAGTATTGTGCACTGAACCATCAACTTCCTGTCTTGGCCTTATGCTTTGATGGCCAAAGTGACCTGCGACGAAACATCTGCCTCTCCAGACCCACAGTAGCCCATCTCGTTCACATCCTGCCTTCTCCATTTGACCATGGCTGGGGTCATGACCTAGAGGTTCTAGTGTTCCTGTTCTGGCTGGCAAGTGCAACTTCTTACCGTGTCGTCTCAAGAGCGTTTGGCATCCCACATTCCATGGTGAATGATATTATCCACAGGGTCGCACTCAAAATAATCAAGCTCAAAAACAGGGTCATCTGCTTTCCAGCACCGGATGAGCTTCAAAGAACTGGTGCTGGCTTTAAATGTCAAACTGGATCTGCAGCATTTGCCAGAGTTGTGGGCAACATTGATTGCTATCATATAAGAATCAAGCCCCCAAGTGCAGATTCTCTGCTACTTCAAGAGGAACTTGTTTTATTCTGTTCAGATGCAAGCAGTTGTGTGACCACCAGTGTCAGTTTCTGGACATATTTGTTGGTTCCCCAGGCTCAGTCCATGATGCTAGAGTTCTTGAAAATATCCCTTTGTATGTTCATGGACTGTACCCACCTGAAGGATATTGTATTATATGGGATAGTGGATATCCCTTTATGTCACGACCCATCGCACTCATAACATCTTACAGGGAGCCAGTTGCAGCAAGGTTCAACAGGCACCACGCAAAGGCCAGTTAAGTGATCGAAAGAGCATTTGGCATTATGAAGACCAGGTGGTGCTCAATATTTTTCAAGACTTTGGAAGTGCACCCTGCTTTTGCACTTAAGGTCATTGCTTGTGCCATTTTGCACAACTTCTGCCTCAGAGATGGAGACACACTTGAGTCTGTGGGCGGGGCACCTGGGCCAGATGATGGAGGTGGTCAGCTTCAGCCAGACTTGCAGAGTGGGGAGCAGCTGTGGGTGCATCGCTGTTACTTTATTAGCACTAAACAACACTCCTCCAGCTCTTCATGACCATAACTATTATTAAAGAGACACCTAAATGTCAAAACTCATTCACACAAATTTTTTGGTTTAAGTTTCATTCCATATAAATAGTTTCAATTACATTGCTAATATTGTTAATAGTTATTAACAATATAGATTTTGACCTGTAACTTCTCCATAACATTGTTAAACCCATTGGAGAGTCAATCAGAATCACAATCATCTTTATTGGCAAAGTATGCTTACACATATGAGGAATTTGACTCCGGTTTAGTGGCTCTCAGTGTACTTACACAGAATAACAACACAACAATCTTAAGGAATATACTTATACCCTCAAGAGTAATCTTAATATGTGTGATATATAATATAGTATAATTATTAATATTGATAAAATATATTTAATTAATTAATACAAATATATAATTACATGATATAGTATAATATATGTAATATAACATAATATAATATTTATATATTCAGGAATAATCTTCAGGAATATGCAAGAAATGACTACATGTGAAACCATTTTTGAGAACTATAAACGGGCTGCAAATAGTGCAAAGAAGTGAAGAGTGCAAGGAGTGCTGGGATAAATATAAAACGGGTAAAAAAAAAGTTACTCCACATGCATATAGTAGGTAGATAAAGTACAGTATACAGCCTGTTCAGATATACAGTAGTGAGTAAAATGTTTTGTACATTTGTATTTTAGACTGAAATAAATATATATGATTTGTGGGCACAGTTTGTGTTATAGTGATCCAGGGTTATTGCACAGTGCCACTGTGGGTTAACTGTTCATAACTGATCGCGAGGGGGGAGAAACTTGCCGTGTCTGGTGGTTTTGGGATAAGGAAATGTTGATATGTTAGAATTTGCTTTGTAGATATTAGTTCTCATCAGTCAGTGCTCATCAAATTTTGAAAAACAATTATATTATTATTGAAAGCAAGCAGAAGGGTTCTCTCCCCAGGCTGAGGCAATGAGGCATGGAGGACGAATAGATGACCTGCCACCTATTGCCTCATCCATGAGAAAGAACCACTTCTATGTTGCAGCAGTGGGATCCCTTGATTAAATGCCACTCCCTGCCGGTGGCCTCCTGAGCTGCTGCACACATTGCAATTTATATAGAATATTTGTAGTGCACTATTCATGTGGTGTTCATTTCAAATGCTAAATACAGCAAAGAAAATACTCAAAGAGAGCAGTAACTATGATCTTTTGTCTATGCTTTCACCATCTAGGGTCATAATTCAATACAATGAATCAAAACCTTGTGTTATCTTTTTTAGGTTTTCCCACTTCTTGGCTGCTGAGGCAGGACTTACCATGCCAGCAAGACCCATCTCTTTTAACACAGTTCTACAAAATGTAATAACGAGTGTATTGAAAAACAACAAACAAATCTATCAGTATCAACAATGATAGATGGCAATTTAGTCAAAAGATAAAGTGTAATTTTACTTTTGTTATGAATACACATCAAAATAAGATACTCCTTCACAAGAATTTGACATAACTCGCTCCCATCTGGCTGCAGAGGCAAAACGCTGCCCAGAGAAGAGGTGGGCCCCCTCTTGACTTCAACTGAAAAATATGAAATATCTTGGACAACATTGCACCTGTTAAAACCAAAAACAAAGAAAAAGAAAAAGCTCCCTGATGAAACGGAATGGCTGTTAGGCAGCTTAAGAGAGAGTGTCTCCAGGCAGAACAACAGTGGAAAAAAACTAAACTTCAGGTTCACCATGAACTATACAAGGATAGACTGAATAACTACAACAAAGAAATTAAACAGGCCAGACAGTATTTCTTCTCTAAAATCATTAATGAAAATTTTAACAATAGTGAAGTGCTTTTCTCTACTATTGATCGACTTATTAATCCACCATCTCTAACCCCATCAGAGATGCTGTCCAGTGAAAAATGTGAGCAATTCACTACATTCTTTAATAACAAAATTAATGCCATTAGACAGAACATTAGTGCATCAAGATCCAGAAATGAACCTACCCTCCAGTTCTCCAGAAATATCACTGGCGCCATGTCTCAATTTGACCCTCTAGACCTTAAAAAAAAACTAGACAATATTGTTGGGCAGCTCAGGTCATCCACCTGCTGCTTGGATCCTCTCCCTACCACATTTTTCAAAACTGTTTTTAATTGCTTAGCACCTTAGGTATTAGAAATTATTAACTGCTCTTTTCAGTCAGGTATAATTCCTGCAGCACTTAAAACAACTGTCATTAAACCACTTCTGAAGAAGAGCAACCTTGATGCGACTCCAATTTACCACCTTCAGCAAAATACTTGAAAAGACAGTTTTATTCTCGTGTTAATAACTATTTAACATCAAACAACCTTCTAGCCATTTATCAGTCAGGTGTTTGATCTCACCATAGCACAGAAAAAGCACGTATCAAAGTTGTGAATGATCTGCATATGAACTCAGATTCTAATAAATTATCTGTTCTTGTGCTCCTGGATCTCAGTGCCACCTTCAACACTGTTGACTATGATATTTTCTTAGAGAGATTAGAAAAATGGGTCCGCCTGTCTGGCCTGATTCTGAACTGGTTTAGAACCTGCCTACAGGACAGGCAGTTCTTTGTGTCCATTGGAGACTTTGCCTCGGACAAAGTGAGTATTATGCGTGGGGTACCCCAGGGTTCGATTCTTGGACTAGTCCTATTTAATCTCTATATGCTCCCACTTGCATATGTTATACAAAAACACAAAATAAATTACCATAATTATGCAGATGATTCACTCAGTGACAGAGAATTGCAGCTTATCTCAGTTCTCTGTCTCTGGAGTGCAAAAGCGAAGCTAGAAATCTTGGTGTAATCACAGACAGCGATCTAAATTTTAAGAGCCATATCAATCATCTCACAAGAGCCGCCTTCTACCATCTTAAAACATTTCAAAACTAAGGGGCTGTCTATCAAAATCAGACTGTGAGAAATTAATCCATGCATTTATAACAAGTAGACTAGACTACTGTAATGGACTATTCACCGGCCTCCCAAAATCAGTTGTGCGGCAACTACAGTTAATTCAAAATGCGGCTGCACGTGTTCTTGTCAAACTAAAAAGTATGAACTCATTACACCCGTTCTTAGATCTTTGCATTGGCTCCCCGTTAAAACTAGAATCTATTTTAAAATTCTGTTGTATACAAAGCTCTAAATGGCCTTGCACCTTAGTATATAAAAGACATGCTAATTAGACACAAACCAGCAAGAACTCTCAGGTCCAAAGGCATTGGTCTTTTAACCATCCACTGTGCTAACTCCAAAGCAGGAGAAGCTGCTTTTTGTATTTACGCCCCAAGCAGATGGAAAGCCCTGCCTGAGGATCTGAGAGAGGCCCCAACACAAAATACTTTAAAAAACAGGTTAAAAACCTTACTTTTCACAACAGCCTATGGCTAGGTTCTTGGTGTATGTGTGTGTGTGTGTGTGCGTGTGTGTGTGTTCTTTATATTCTATATTTGTATATTCTCCTCCGATTCCTGTATAACTGCACTACTGTTGATGTGCGTATTTATTTTCTATAGTTGCACTTTTATGATTGTTTCAATTCTATTGTCACTTTATGTAAAGCACATTGTGTTGCCTGTGCATGAAATGTGCTTTGAAAATAAAGTTTGACTTGACTCGAGACGCATGTGGAGACACACTCCAATGCCAGGTGTGAACTGATGCACTTAGAGCTGCCCACTTGTGATCAGATCACCCAGAACACATGTTAATACCAGGTATAAACAGCCTCATGTTCTCCATCGATGTTTCGTCGCACATGCTGCAGTTCACAGCATCGGTTTATAATTGTTTCAGTCAGTTTGACTTAATTGCGCTTACCATGCAGAACTGCACGCGAGGAAGGAAATGGCACCGACTTGTCTCCTTGTCGCTAACCAAAGAAGTGAAATGCGTGGGCGGAGCTTCGGTACATCGCTGCAGAGTTGGGCGAACACTGATGTGATCAAGTCTGTCAAATAACTCCCAACACTGAACCCCATTTATATATCAGACGGTTTCAAAATTACACTTTGGAGTGGAAATCAACTCACAGAGATGGGGGTTTTTTTGGGAGGGGGGGTTTCCCCCTTCTACTTGACCAATTACCCCACTCTTCCGAGCCGTCCCGGTCGCTGCTCCACCCCCTCTGCCGATCCGAGGAGGGCTGCAGACTACCACATGCCTCCTCCGATACATGTGGAGTCGCCAGCCGCTTCTTTTCACCTGACAGTGAGGAGTTTCCCCGGGGGGACGTAGCGCGTGGGGGGATCACGCTATTCCCCCCCAGTTCCCTCTCTCCCCCCGAACAGGTGCCCCGAACGACCAGCGGAGGCGCTAGTGCAGCGGCCAGGACACATACCCACATCCGGCTTCCCGCCCGCAGACACGGCGGTCTGTGGGGACGCCCGACCAAGCCGGAGGTAAAAACTCGGAAATGTTTAACCCTGAAGTTTCAACACTCCAGGTTGTGCTGCGTATTGTGTGGTACGCACACGGGTAAGAGAACTTGTCTTTTTTAACCAACCCCCCGCTTCCTCCTTCCCCCCTCCCCCTCCCCCTCCCCCTCCGTGATATGAGTGTCGCGGCTCTAGTTTGGGTTCGAACATAGTTTCAGTGTTTCGTGTTTCACTCAGCTGAACACCTGTGTGTACAGTTCAGGAAGCAAAAGCTCCCCGCCACGTCACACGGGCCCAGCTGAAGATCCCATCTCCCTGCCGCTGCATGCCTGTCTGTACGCTTGTCCATCCTAATCCACAGGTGTAGACCACCCTGCTGGAGGCCATCCACACACGCACACACACACACACACGCACGCACACGCGCACACACACGCGCATGCGCTCGCACAGACATTAAAAAAACACCCATTCACACGTACAAATCACTTACATACACAGTGACCCCTGATCTACACAGTCATATATGCAGACACACATGCACACAACTGCACTGACACACAGAAAAACATACGTGCGCACGCACACACACACACACACGGGTGAAAAGATTCTTTGTTCCTTTATCACACGGCGAGGCCACTGTGGATTGACTTGGGATGACACGGCAAGTTTGCTAATGCCATAAAGGATTTCTTCTCCCATTACAGACACACACACACACGCACACACACGCACACACACGCACGCGCACACACACACGCACACGCACACACAGTCTTGGATACCAGCAGCTGGCCTACCAAGAAGACCACACACACATAAAGTGTGCAACCGATCACACTTGACAGACACTACTGATCTCTGTGACACACACACACACACACACACACACGCGCACACAGTCTGGGATGTGACTGTGGCGCAGCAGAGCCATATGGGGCGCAGCGTCGGCGGCTGGCGCTGGCTGTGTCTGGGATCAGTGGGGGCGCTGGTGGGACTGCAGGAAGTACCAGAGACGCATCATTAACCTTGGGAGAGACAAAGGGCCTCATTCATCAATCGCTTGTACGTACAAATTTGGTCTTCCACGTCCATGGTTCTGTTTAAGCTGGGAGGTTTGCCTCAGAGACCGGTGCAGAACCTGGGTGACCCTTGAACTCAGACACTGAGGTCTTCGCAGGCCCGGGTGGTTTGCTCGTTGCAAGACATAGACATAGATGTTAGGGGGAAGGAATTATAAATACCCATCAGGCTTTGCTGATGACTGTCAGACAGTCTCTAGAGCTGAGGTCGTCTGGGTGGCGTGGCGGTCTACTCCGTCGCCAGTTTGAATCCCCGTGTTACCTCCGACTCGGTGGGGCGCCCCCTAGAGACACAATTGCCCGTGGCTGCGGGTGGGAAGGCGGATGTGGGTATGTGTTCTGGTCGCTGCACTAGCGCCTCCTCTGGCCGGTCGGGGCGCCTCTTCAGGGGGGAGGGGGAGGAACTGGGGGGGGGGGGGATAGCGTGATCCTCCCACGCACTACGTCCCCCTGGTGAAACTCCTCACTGTCAGGTGAAAAGAAGCGGCTGGCGACTCCACATGTATCAGAGGAGACGTGGTAGTCTGCAGCCCTCCCCGGATCAGCAGAGGGGGTGGAGCAGCGACCGCGACGGCTCGGAAGAGTGGGGTAATTGGATGGGTACAACTGGGGAGAAAAAGGGGGGAACCCCCTTCCCTGCCCCCCCAGAAAAAGACAATCTCGAGAGAGTTAAAAAAATCCCGTGGGCGTGTAAGAACAAAATTGTACTTACTATGAACGATTGATGAAGGAATGAGAGAGAGAGAGAGAGAGAGAGAGAGAGAGAGAGAGAGAGAGAGAGAAATGGTGAGAATAAAAGAGAGAGCAAGAGACACTTGGACATAGGGAGACAGAGAAAGACAGAGAGAGCGAGAGATGGAAAGTAAGAGAAGGAGAAAGAGAAGGAGAAAGAACATACTTCACTTGCAACACCTCGGTGCCAGAGGCCTTACTATGACCCCCTGCCTATCACGAGCGAGCGAGAGAGAGAGAGAGAGAGTTTGAATCCCCGCTGCATTTCTCATGTTTTTTGTTGTTCATTTCTTTTCCGTGTGCATGCTGTACGGGGTCCGTCCTGTGACAAAGGGGTCGTGGAGTGTGCAGCTAACTAGGTCATTTCCACTGTGGGAAAAGAGCTCCCTGCAAGACAAGCGATCCATTTTTCTCCTCCTGTATTTGTTCCTGTCCTCCGTCTCCCACTGTCTGCTTCCTTTCTCCCTCCGTCCTGGGATCCTGGGGAAAGTCCCAGTCTCTCCTTCCTCCCTCTCTTTCTCCCACTCTTAATCTCTCTCTCACACTCTTGCCTTTCTCTCCCTATCTTCCTCTGGTTTGCTCTCTCTCTCTCTCTCTCTGTGTGTGTGTGTGTATATATATATATATATATATATATATATATATATATATATATATATATATATATATATATATATATATATATATATATATATATATATATAATTCCTTTACTGAGTGGAAGGCAGCTAGGGCCCCTCACATTGCAGGAATGCTGGTGTGAGTCTTTGCCTGTGTGTCTGTGTGTGTGTTTTTGCAGTGTGTCTTTGTGTGTCTTTGCAGTGTGTGTGTGTATCCTTAATTGCTCTCTTAGCGTTAAAAGTGGTGCGTGTGGGCCGTCTCTCTAAATATAACAATAGACAGTAAAAGTCAGGAAACTGCCAATGTGTTGGGGTTTTGCACTCTGTGTGTGTGCGCGTGCGTGCGTGTGTGCACTCAAGTATGTGTATATGCTCTGTGTGTGTGCATTTGTGTGTGTGTGTGTGTGTGTGTGTGTGTGTATGTGCATTTGTGTGTGTTTGTCTGTGGATTTGTGTGTGTGTGTGTGCATTCAAGTAAGTGTAGGTTCTGTGTATGCAAGT
This sequence comes from Lampris megalopsis, assembly GCA_022114975.2. Lineage (NCBI taxonomy): Eukaryota > Metazoa > Chordata > Actinopteri > Lampriformes > Lampridae > Lampris > Lampris megalopsis. The sequence continues at coordinate 108,173 of JAJHIY020001547.1, read as the reverse complement.
TTGTGTGTGTATGTATGCGTGTGTGTAAGTGTGTGTATGTGCATTCAAATATGTGTATATGCGAGTTTGTGTGTGTGCGTGTGTGTGTGTGTGCGTGTATGTGTGTGCGCGAGTGCGTCAGTGTGCATTTGTGTGCGTGTGCATGTTTTGTGTATATGTGAGTGTGCATGTGTGCGTGCGAGTGTGTCTGTGTGCATTTGTGTGGGTGTGCATTCAAGTATGTGCATGTTCTGTGTATATGCGAGTTTGTGTGTGCGTGCGTGTGTGCGTGCGTGTGTTTGTGCGTGTGCATTCAAGTATTTGTACGTTTGGTGTGTGCAAGTTTGTGTGCGTGCGTGTGTGCGTGTGTGTGTTTGTATACAAGTGTGTGTATGCAAGTTTGTGTGTGCGTGTGTGTGCATACAAGATTGTGTATGCAAGTTTCTGTGTGTGTGCGCGTGTGTGCATACATGCATAGAAGTATGTGAAGGCAAGTTTGCGTGTGTGCGTGCGTGTGCGTGCGTGTGTGTGCGCGTGTGGACTGGATTGCTTCTCCAGCTGCAGCCCCCTCGCAGGCCCGGTGTAATCAGCGTAGTTCAGCTGCACAGGTCTCCCACTCGCTGCACCACGTCATTTCTCTACACCGCCTCTCTCCCTCCTGATGTCTCAATCAGCCGCTCCTTCCGAGTCCAGA
>JAJHIY020001547.1:82500-105000 GCA_022114975.2 Lampris megalopsis | reverse complement strand
CTCCCAGAGGAGGATACAGTTATCCTCCTTATGCCGAAAAACAACACCATTCATCACATCCCTCTCTCCCTAACTGGCTCTCTAGCAGTTGATGCTGTTCTGCTGTGTTGTTATGTTTCTCTCTTTGTCCTTATACTTGTTTTGAAACCATAACAAGTATCCCAGATGAGCCCCCCCCCCCAGACACACACACATAAACACTCACATTGAACAGCCACAGGCCGGCCCGCATTGAGTAATACCTGAAGATATGACTCTCCCCGATTAAACATCAACACCACTGCGTCGGTTACGTTTCCTGTCCAAGTGGACTCTGGACACGTCTCCAGCCTGTGAGTCGGATGGGACGGCCCAGGCATCCATAAATATTTACTGCTTACCAGAAAAGAGGCAGTGAGACAGACGCGCCGCTTTCCCCGGTAAAAGGGGTCGCCGTGTCCCAGCAAGTCCATGGTGTCATATCCTGTCCCTCGCCACGGCATCAGAGCCAGGAAGGATATAGGAATGCCTCCTTTTTATCCCGGCCCTCTCGTTTTCCTCATTGTTCTTTGTGCGATGCCCCATAATCTCACGGTGGGTTTAAGAAAGTGGCAGTATCCGAAAGATTTAGAAGAAAGAAAAAAAAAAAAGGCTTTTGACCTCGACTTAACGGGTTCCAGTCACAGAAATCGGAAACGGGAGGGCTTTATGGGAAATTCTCAGATATGACTGACCAGCATTGGTCAGTCATACTAGTAACACCACCAGGGAGCCCTTGGCTGGGGCACCCGGGCTGATCGAATGGAGTTATTCACTGGTTAGAGGTCAATGTCCACACTGGAAGGCTGTTTCGTGTGACCGTGTCTGTAACCGAAACACCACGCACAGCTGGAAATGAGCCAGGCGTGGCCAAAACGCACCCAACAGCAAACCCCGGTTAAATAAAGATAAAAAAAGACAAAAATCTTTGCATGTGGTACCAGCCCGTTTCGGGTCCCGCGCTCGCAGACGCCAAATCCGTACCGTGATCGTGACGTACGATGGGGGGCCGACGAGTTCACATCACCTCCGCATCCCTGACAGCGATCGGAGGAAGTTTGATCGGCGGGTCCCATTAGCAGAGCGTACAGGAGCACGGTGGTGACGGTGCGCAGGGGTTTCACATCCACGGAGGATCACAACACAAAACGCCCACTCAGCCTCCTGTGTTGTGGCGATCCTGTGTTCGATCAGGCTTTATGGTCGGTTCGTGTGAAGTGTTGTTGTATACGGGGGCTACGACTTAGCAACACACCGCCAACAGCCTAGCGGTGTGTATAATTCAGGGTTTTGGGCACGGCGAGGCAGCTGGACGGCCTTGTGCGCACGCACGCCATTCACCAGCATGGGAAATTGGTGCGATGACATTTCTTTTCAAACCTTTTGCACAACAAAGTCAAGTCGGCCATCTCCAAACAGATACTGGCAAAAAAAAAAAGAAAGTCTCATTCACTTCTCCGAGGTGTTTCTATAGCTAATCTAGGATTTGAACCGGCGGTCGTCCGAATCCGACCACCTCCCCCGAACTCCACGACGCCCCGAGATGGAGGCACGTGGAACGAGCATCGTGGTTTCTTGTGAAGTCCTTTGTTCAGACTCCAGTCAAAGTGGAGTAATAGCGAGTTTAAGGTTGTTTTCTCTTCTTAAGGCCAAGCACAGATAAGATGTCTGACCGTTACCTGAAGTAACTCTTACCTGTGACACCAGTATCAGCCAAGTGCTACTCGTCTGATATTGACGGCGAATCGAACCTCCTGAGGTGTTTAGAAAGAAAGAAAACCACTTTGTTTTTTGTCATTGTACAGGTAACAGTGAACGTGATCTCAGCGTTTAACCCGTCCTATTGTATAGGAGCAGTGGGCAGCTGCAGCGCCCGGGGACCGGCTCCGGTTCTGCTTTCCATCGCCTTGCTCAGGGGCACAGGCAGGGAGGAGTATCAACCCTAACATGCATGTCTTTTTCATAGTGGGAGGAAACCCACACAGACACGGGGAGGACATGCAAACTCCACATAGAGAGGACCTGGGACGGCCTGGGGTTCGACCCCAGGGCCCTTCTCGCTGTGAGGCGACAGCGCTCACCGCCGGGCCACCGGGCCGCATCTCAGAATAAACTCCACGTGTCCTCTAAACTCCTGAGATAAGAGTGCCGTTCACAGCTGTGTGTGTTTCAGCCAAGGAAAACGCTGGTCAGGTTTCACTAAACCCTCAGCTGTGCTAATTGGAAGACACGTCCAAGTTAAGGTTGAAGGTCTGTGAGTTTCCTCTTTGATTCTGAGCCAGCGTTTCTGTCAAAGCGAGCGACGGCGAATTGACGGGGGGAAGGTTTTGAGGTGAACCCGAGTTCCTTATTGTTCAGTGTTTACTCAGTAAGGAAGTAGTGTTGTCTGGGATCATCCGCGGTTTGTGGACTCGGGGATATCGGTGACTCATTTTGGCTCTTTGACAAGGAAGAACAGCCAAACTGCGCTTCACCATTCATGTCCGTAAGATGAGCTCACTTGAATATCACGCGAAATGTAGAAATGTAGGAAAATTTTCGGTCTGATCTGCGGCGACGGGAATTTATTTGGTTTTTTTTTTTTGATTTTTCGGTACTTTTAGTTAAAAGCTAAGCACACTTTCACAACTCCTGACCCAGAGTTCGAGGTTAATCCTGAAGGGAAGTAGTTTAAACTCATACACACCCAAACTAGACTGGAGGGAATGAGAAGGGAGAGGAAGGACTGACGACATGCAACCCACACACACACACACACACACACACACACACACACAGAGGGAGAGTGTGTGTGAAGGAGCGTTTAGTGCAGATTAGCCTGCTGGAGATTAGCATCATGAGTATTCTGAAGCTGATTCAGGACTTTTTCCACTCTAAAGGAGAAAACAGACTAATGGTTTGCCTGGACACCTCGAGTATGCCTGTCAGCTGAGGATTTACACCTATGGGGGCGGTCTTGACAGAGGTCTTCTGTTTGCACGGAGTTAAAACATATATGTTGGATGGGCAGCTGTGTGTGTGTGTGTGTGTGTGTGTGTGTGTGTGTGTGTGTGTGTGTGTTGGTCAGGCACGGGGGAGGTTTGACTCCCAGCGTGTCGCTGGGAGCATGACCACTTTATTACCAGCAAGTCAAGTGATGATTAAGTGACACATGCTCATTAAGCCCTCTCTGTTGTCCGTCCGGGAAAATGAACAGCGCTGAGCGGCGGCGAACGAGAAACCCATGCGGTGTGTGTAGGGGGTATTAACTGAATGTGGGTGAATAATCATGGTTACGCATGTGTGTGTGTGTGTGTGTGTGTGTGCATATGTGTGTCATCTCTCTCCATCCCATTCTCTTTCTTCCTGTTCCAATTTCACTTCTCACTTGCTCCTCTCTCCTCCTCCTCCTCTCCTCTCATCTTTTGTCAACGCCCCCCCACCCCCCCCCCCCCCATCCCCAGCCATACTTCTCTGTAACGGCCCAAGGGAGGCATGCCTGTGTCCCATCCACCCTCATTAACCCCATCATCAGACTGACCTCCACCTGGACTGCACTGCCCTCGCGCCGCTGTGTAACTGGGTGGAGGTGTGTCAACACATACGCGCTCGGCCATTACGGCCAGGCCAGGCCAGGGGTGCGAGGCAGCGTGCAGAAGTGAATTTATATAACGGCTAAAAAAGAGGCGGAGGAGGAACATGGTGCTGGCGGGAGGGAAGGAGGTAGAGAAATGAATGATACATTCAGGTTGATCTGAACTCTCGGCGCACTCCGCTCCTTTTGATGTGCGCTGTGTATTATGAAAGCCCACAGTGATTAGCCCGTCTATGTCTGTGCGATATGAATGAGACCCCAGGGGAGCGGAGACGTCTAGACTTATTCAGAGAGGAAGGCTTATTATCTGCCGTACGGCGGCGCAGAGGCTCATTTTCGTCACAATCCAACACTAACTCTCTGTTTTATAATCACCAGGAGTCAAATCCTTATCAGACGATCAGATGAACAGAGCGAGAGAGAGGTAGAGAGAGAGAGCGAGAGCGAGAGACAGAGAGTGTTTCCAAGTTATGAATGTGATCAGTATGCCAATGTGTATTATATAACAAAATAACACCTTTGCCACAACAGTTCAGCATGCAGCAGTTCACACAAAGCCTGTCTCCAGATGGAAGTGGCACCGCTGTTTAAAGAGTATTTAGCATTTTCACAATGCATGAAAGCACTACGGGGATAAAGCATGTGTAGATGTGTAGACGCTGTCGTGGCATTTTGTTTTTCTCGTGCTTGCAGCAGGTGGCTATTTAAAGAAGTGTCGCTTTCGTGGCAGCGTGTAGCAGAGGGTATCTGGCTGTGATTCACACATTGTCATTGGAGACGGAGGGGCTGATTGAACCGAACCAATCTCTCACCTCCGGCAAGGTGTGAAAACCTGCCGCCATTGAGCTAAAACCTTCAATGAGCAAGCAGCTAATAATTCACTGAATTCGTCAATGGCCGGTTTCCTGTTTAACCAGCTGCTGCTCCTGTCTTCTTCTCTGCCCTCCTCCATCTTTGCACTGTACATGCTGTACGACGATGACGCGAACAAAGCCCTGACCAAATAAACAAAACCATGCCATGGAAAGGTCTCCCAACTCAGGTTTCGGTCATCGTCGAGGCGTACAAACACATACCTGTCAACCCTCCCATATTTCCTGGGATTCTCCCGTATTTTACTCTCCTCCTCCGCTGTCCTCCCGTTTAGATATTTCCCCCTAAAACGGTAACGTTGACGGTAGTCATAACCACCGGGCCCATTTGACGTGTTTGCTACATTCTTCTCCGGTACGGCAGGTGGCAGTGTGTAGGATATTAGTTGTAAAATCTAGCGATGAGAAGGAGAAAGAAGAAGGAACAGAAGACGAATTATTATTCAAGGATGGATGAACATGAGGGGGGTTTAGTAGCTGCCAAAAAAAGCTAAAAGGTTGGGACTTTTTGTTTTTACATGGTTGAAGGTTTTAAAATTGCAACAAAAAAATTATAATAATTTATATATTATATAAACTTACAGAATCGCAATACAAATCGAATTGGTATCTAGGTATTGTCATAATATCGTATCGGGCGGTCCCCGATGATTCTCATCCCTAGATTTTAGTGTATCCCACGAAGGGAAAAGTGATGTGAATCTGCATGACATAATACACTCCTTCTCAGAAGGTGTTGAGGAATGCAAAGTCTGCAACCTATGTGTACAACGAGCCATTGCAGATACAAGAGACCTCCATGACCAATAAAATGGTGCCCCCCATCCATCCTCTCACTCACCCCCCTCCCATCCATTTTCATAATCACCCTCTCCTACCAATTGTCTCACTTAACTAGAATGTCAAAATCTCATCTGAAGCATAATGTGTACTAGTTAACCCAATCCTTGTTGCACTGATATTTTAAAGCCACTGGGCGCCCAGTAGTAGTAAAGAATGGGACCAGAGGGTGTGCTCCAATTATCGGGGCATCACATTGCTCAGCCTCCCTGGGAAAGTCTACTCTAGGGTTCTGGAAAAGATCACTTTATAAAAGATCAGTTGTCGAACGTCGGATCCAGGAACAACAATGCGGATTCTGTCCTGGCTGTGGTACGACGGACCAACTCTTTACCCTTCCGGATGTGCTGAGGGGGGCATGGGAGTTTGACCAGCCATCTACATGTGTTTTGTGTACTTGGAGAAGGCTTACATCCGTGTACCACAGGGTACTCTGCGGGGGGTACTGTGGTAGTATGGGGTACCAGGGCAGTTGCTACAAGCCATCCAGTCCTTGTATAACAAAAATGAGAGCTGTGTCTGCATTCTCGGCACAAAGTCAAACACATTTTCGGTGGGTATTGGACTCTGCCAAGGTTGTCCCTTGTCTCCAGTTCTGTTTGTGATATTCATGGACAGGATCTCAAGGTGGAGCCAAGGTGAGGAGTGTGTCCGTTTTGGGAACCTCAGCATTGCATCTCTGCTCTTCGCAGATGATGTGGTTTTGTTGGCTTCATCAGAACGCGACTTCCTGCATGCACTGGGGCGGTTTGCAGCTGAGTGTGAAATGGCCAGGATGAGAGTCAGCACCTCCAAGTCTGAGGCCATGGTTCTCTACCGGAAAATGGTGGATTGCTGCCTCCAGGTTGGGGATGAGTTGTTGCCTCAAGTGAAGGAGTTCAAGTATCTCGAGGTCTTGTCCACGAGTGAGGGTAGGCTGGAGCGGGAGATCGACAGGCGGATTGGTGCAGCATCAGCAGTAATGCGGACGTTGTACCGGGCTGTTGTGGTGAAGAAGGAGCTGAGCTGGAAGGCAAAACTCTCAATTTACCAGTCAGTCTTCATTCCACCCTCACCTATGGTCATGAGCTTTGGGTAGTGACCGAAAGGGTGAGATCATGGATACAAGCGGCTGAAATGAGTTTACTCCGTTGGGTGTCTGGGCTGCGGAGCTCAGACATCCGGAGGGAGCTCAGAGTAGAGCCACTGCTCCTTTGCGTTGAAAGGAACCAGACGAGGTGGTTCGGGTGTCTGAATAGGATGCCTCCTGGGCGCCTTCCTTAGGATGGTTATCCAGGCATGTCCAACTGGGAGGAGACCCCGGGATAGACCCAGAACTCGCTTGAGGGACTACATGTCCAATATGGCCCGGGAAGGCCTTGGGATCCCCCAGGAGGAGCTGGAGGGTGTTGCTGGGGAGAGTGACGTCTGGAGTGCCCTACTTAGCTTGCTGCCACTGCGACCCAACCCCAGAGAAGTGGCTGATAATGAGATAGTTGCCCAGTAGTGATTTTAGGATTCATCTTGCCTAAATGTGAGGGGTTTGTGGACAATTGTGGGGGTGGTGGGATGACCCGGGGTGGGGCGACGGAAAATTTCCCTAATTTTCAAATCCCAATGTTGACAGGTATGACAAACAGGAGCGTAACACCTGTAATTTACATGTAATTGGAACATGTAAATTAATCTATAATATATTCAGATTGGCTCTTTGTCTCCATGCTGTGAGCTCCTATAGGTGATTCTTGCCCTGGGCATAACAATCATTCAACATGTTAATGGGTCGCACACAGAGCTCGTTAGCTATGCACAGCGCTCATTAACATACAAATTCAATTAACCCTCACTGCAAAAAAGAAAGAAAGGAAGAGAAAGAAAACAAATCTTTTGTGTGATGTCTGCTCTTTATCTTCATCGAAGTCATTGTGTGTGGAGGAGAATGCCAGCGTTCGAGTGACTTCCACAGTCTGGCTCCTTGATGAATGCCTAATGATACTTTGCAAGGTGAGACGGCACAATATACCACCAGACACCCTTGTTGAATGTGAACTTTTTGTCCTTGTAGTTTATGAGGGCGACTGTCAGCTATTTGCCTTTAGCCATTAACTGCCTGCATAAGAGGGACGCTGTTACATAAAGACGGCCGGGGAGGAAAGAGGTTTTCTAACAGTGGTAGGATTTAAGATGCTAAACTCTGTTTCTATAAAATATTAAAGTGTTTTATCTACACAGAATGTTCAATAGCTGGGGCCCAGGAGGCAGACTCTCCTCATCTTCCATCATTCTGCAGGCATCGCTTTTATGAAGGATATTAGTGGAAATGTATTGTGTCAGAGGACAGAACATTGAATGTCGATGACATTAAAGGCCTGAAAAGATAAAAGGTGCGCGTGTGTGTGTCTGTGCATGTGTGTGTGTGTGTTCAGGAGGGTCGACGTGCGTGTGTGTCTGTCGGTGTAAATGCACGTGCGCCCCCTCACTCACGCGATTGCATTCGCGCTCCAGGGACAAAAGATGTGTGCCTTGGCCGTGGCACACCACATGAGTTCAATTTACATGTTTGCATATTTGACAATTAACCAAATTGATTTCCTGTGTGTGCCGAGAGAGGAGGGAGATGGGATGAGACGGAAAGGAGAGGATGTCTGTTTTCCCAGAGATTTTCAACGCACATCCATCCCATATCAAATAGGGCCCCAATAATGGCAGTGTCTAATTTGCATACTATTAATTAGACATTCATATTAAATGGCTAATTAGCATATATAGCGTTCTGTGTTTTGTCAGGGTGAAAGCTATAGTGGCAATAACTTTTCCCTTTCATATCACTTGTTTTTGCTATCCATGCAAATGTGAGTCGTTTGTGATGGTTTTAATCAATGAGCGTGTTTGTGTTTGTGTGTGTGAGTGTGCATGTGTGCATATGTGTGTGTGTGAGTGCATGTGTGTGTGCGTGTGCATATATGTGTGAGTGTGCATGTGTGTGTGTGTGATTGCATGTGACCATATGTGTGTGTATGTGTGCATATTTGTGTGTGTGTGTGTGTGCATATATGTGTGTGTTTGTGTGTGTGCATATATATGTGTGTGTGCATATATGTGTGTGTGTGTTTTTGTGTGTGTGTGTGTTTGTGTGCGTGTGTTCATATATGTGTTTTTGTGTGAGTGTGTGTGTGTGTGTTAAAGAGAGAAAGACAGAGAGAGAGAAAAAGATGAATGTTCAACATGCCTTTGCAGAGATTTCTGAAGAAGCACCATAGTTTTGGTGTTTGGGGAGAAGGTTGGGTATAGTTTTGGTGTTTGGGGAGAAGGTTGGGTATAGTTTTGGTGTTTGGGGAGAAAGGTAGGGTATAGTTTTGGTGTTTAGGGAGAAAGGTTGGGTATAGTTTTGGTGTTTGGGGAAAAAGGTTTGGTATAGTTTTGGTGTTTGGGGGAAAGGTAGGGTATAGTTTTGGTGTTTGGGGAGAAAGGTTGGGTATAGTTTTGGTGTTTGGGGAGAAGTTTAGGTATAGTTTTGGTGTTTAGGGAGAAAGGTAGGGTATAGTTTTGGTGTTTGGGGAGAAAGGTTGGGTATAGTTTTGGTGTTTGGGGAGAAAGGTTGGGTATAGTTTTGGTGTTTGGGGAGAAGGTTGGGTATAGTTTTGGTGTCTGGGGAGAAATGTAGGGTTTAGTTTTGGTGTTTGGGGAGAAGGTTGGGTATAGTTTTGGTGTTTGGGGAGAAGTTTAGGTATAGTTTTGGTGTTTGGGGAGAAGGTAGGGTATAGTTTTGGTGTTTGGGGAGAAGGTTTGGTATAGTTTTGGTGTTTGGGGAGAAAGGTTCGGTATAGTTTTGGTGTTTGGGGAGAAAGGTTGGCTATAGTTTTGGTGTCTGGGGAGAAGGTTGGGTATAGTTTTGGTGTTTGGGGGAAAGGTAGGGTATAGTTTTGGTGTTTGGGGAGAAGGTTAGGTATAGTTTTGGTGTTTGGCGAGAAGATAGGGTATAGTTTTGGTGTTTGGGGAGAAAGGTAGGGTATAGTTTGGTGTTTGGGGGAAAGGTAGGGTATAGTTTTGGTGTTTGTGGAGAAAGTTGTGTATAGTTTTGGTGTTTGGGGAGAAAGGTAGGGTATCGTTTTGGTGTTTAGGGTGAAAGGTAGGATATAGTTTTGGTGTTTGGGGAGAAGGGTGGGTATAGTTTTGGTGTTTGGGGGAAAGGTAGGATATAGTTTTGGTGTTTGGGGAGAAAGGTAGGGTATAGTTTTGGTGTTTGGGGAGAAAGGTTGGGTATAGTTTTGGTGTTTGGGGAAAAAGGTTTGGTATAGTTTTGGTGTTTGGGGAGAAAGGTTTGGTATAGTTTTGGTGTTTAGGGAGAAAGGTTGGGTATAGTTTTGGTGTTTGTGGAGAAAGGTTGGGTATAGTTTTGGTGTTTGGGGGAAAGGTAGGATATAGTTTTGGTGTTTGGGGAGAAAGGTAGGGTATAGTTTTGGTGTTTGGGGAGAAAGGTTGGGTATAGTTTTGGTGTTTGGGGAGAAAGGTAGGGTATAGTTTTGGTGTTTGGGGAGAAAGGTAGGGTATAGTTTTGGTGTTTGGGGAGAAAGGTTGGGTATAGTTTTGGTGTTTGTGGAGAAAGGTAGGATATAGTTTTGGTGTTTGTGGAGAAAGGTAGGGTATAGTTTTGGTGTTTGGGGGGAAACTTAGGGTATAGTTTTGGTGTTTGGGGAGAAAGTTGTGTATAGTTTTGGTGTTTGGGGAGAAAGGTAGGGTATAGTTTTGGTGTTTGGGGAGAAAGGTAGGGTATAGTTTTGGTGTTTGGCGAGAAGGTAGGGTATAGTTCTGGTGTTTGGGGAGAAGGTTGGGTATAGTTTTGGTGTTTGGGGAGAAAGGTTTGGTATAGTTTTGGTGTTTGGGGAGAAGGTTGGGTATAGTTTTGGTGTTTGGCGAGAAGGTAGGGTATAGTTTTGGTGTTTGGGGAGAAGGTTGGGTATAGTTTTGGTGTTTGGGGAGAAAGGTAGGGTATAGTTTTGGTGTTTGGGGAGAAAGGTAGGGTATAGTTTTGGTGTTTGGGGAGAAAGGTAGGGTATAGTTTTGGTGTTTGGGGAGAAAGGTAGGGTATAGTTTTGGTGTTTGGGGAGAAAGGTAGGGTATAGTTTTGGTGTTTAGGGAGAAAGGTAGGGTATAGTTTTGGTGTTTAGGGAGAAAGGTAGGGTATAGTTTTGGTGTTTGGCGAGAAAGGTTGGATATACTTTTGGTGTTTGGGGAGAAAGTTGTGTATAGTTTTGGTGTTTGTGGAGACAGGTTGGGTATAGTTTTGGTGTTTGGGGAGACAGGTTGGGTATAGTTTTGGTGTTTGGGGAGAAAGTTGTGTATAGTTTTGGTGTTTGGGGAAAAAGGTTGGGTATAGTTTTGGTGTTTAGGGAGAAAGGTAGGGTATAGTTTTGGTGTTTAGGGAGAAAGGTTGGCTATAGTTTTGGTGTTTGGGGAGAAAGGTTGGGTATAGTTTTGGTGTTTGGGGAGAAAGGTAGGGTATAGTTTTGGTGTTTGGGGAGAAAGGTTGGGTATAGTTTTGGTGTTTGGGGAGAAAGGTTTGGTATAGTTTTGGTGTTTGGGGAGAAAGGTAGGGTATAGTTTTGGTGTTTAGGGAGAAAGGTTGGCTATAGTTTTGGTGTTTGGGGAGAAAGGTTGGGTATAGTTTTGGTGTTTGGGGAGAAAGGTAGGGTATAGTTTTGGTGTTTGGGGAGAAAGGTAGGGTATAGTTTTGGTGTTTAGGGAGAAAGGTAGGGTATAGTTTTGGTGTTTAGGGAGAAAGGTAGGGTATAGTTTTGGTGTTTAGGGAGAAAGATAGGGTATAGTTTTGGTGTTTAGGGAGAAAGGTAGGGTATAGTTTTGGTGTTTGGGGAGAAAGGTAGGGTATAGTTTTGGTGTTTAGGGAGAAAGGTAGGGTATAGTTTTGGTGTTTAGGGAGAAAGGTAGGGTATAGTTTTGGTGTTTGGGGAGAAGTTTGGGTATAGTTTTGGTGTTTGGGGAGAAAGGTAGGGTATAGTTTTGGTGTTTGGGGAGACAGGTTGGGTATAGTTTTGGTGTTTGGGGGAAAGGTTGGGTATAGTTTTGGTGTTTGGGGAGAAAGGTTGGGTATAGTTTTGGTGTTTGGGGAGAAAGGTAGGGTATAGTTTTGGTGTTTGGGGAGAAAGGTAGGGTATAGTTTTGGTGTTTGGGGAGAAAGGTAGGGTATAGTTTTGGTGTTTGGGGAGAAAGGTAGGGTATAGTTTTGGTGTTTGGGGAGAAAGGTTGGGTATAGTTTTGGTGTTTGGGGAGAAAGGTAGGGTATAGTTTTGGTGTTTGGGGAGAAAGGTTGGGTATAGTTTTAGTGTTTGGGGAGAAAGGTAGGGTATAGTTTTGGTGTTTGGGGAGAAAGGTTGGGTACAGGCATCGGTGGTGAAAGACAAACAGCGAGAGAGGAAAACAGGGACAGGGACACACTGATGAGGCTTTTCTCCCACGAAAAGAAAGATAAACTAATGGTGGTCTTTTTCCTAACTTTGCGCCTGGCATGTTCTTTGAAGACCGATAATAATACAGTTCCGGTGGAGCGGTTCAGCCGTGGCTCTCCTACACATGCAGCCACACATCCTCCACTGTGATCAGTGTCACCTATTCAGCCCACAGCTCTGCTGGACAGGAAGGAGCTGCAAAACTGAGAACGGACCAGAGGATGGAAAAAAGGGTGCAGTATAAATAAAGACAGAGGAGGAAAAGAGAGCGAGAGAGAGAGAGAGAGAGAAAGAGAGAGAGAGAGAGAGAGAGAGAGAGAGAGAGAGAGGAAAAAAAGAGGTGGGAGGGATGGGAACGGAAAGTAGGATGAGGTAAGTCCTATGGGGGAGGCCTGCGTGGACTCGCTAAACCCCGACCTCTTCCTCCCCTCCCTGCTTCATCTCTGCACAGCTGTTTGAATGAGGACAAGAGGACAGATGTGTTAAAAAGACAAGCGAGAACCCAAACGAGGATACAGAGAGCGAGAGAGAGAGAGCGCGAGAGAGGCTGAGGGAGATGAAGTCAATAAGAATGGAGTGACGGCAGTAGTCGGACATTCAGACACTGAGAGCTTTTGCAGACGGGGGAGTCGCCCTCAGGAATTCACCGAAGGTGGAGACCCGGTTCGCTCTGTGTTGCACGTGTTGACCTTTGCGTGCGGGGTCCTCCGTGTCGATGTCCTCCGGGGAGCTCATCGGATACCACCCTAGGGTGAGGTGATTTCGCGAGCCTAAGCAGATGAACTATAGCTCCCTGCTACAAGTCTATAGGGGCCTCCAAACCAGCTCGCCGCGGGGCCCATAGTGTGTGTTACTGTCAGGATGGAGTCTGCTCGTCTGTAAACTATGTCTGACCCCTTGTATCTGGATGGAGGGCTCCCCCGACTCAAAGACACACACACACTCACGCACACACACCCACCCACCCACACACACACACACACACACACTGAGGCTTTCTTGGTGGAACACACAGCGCTGGTATCATGATCAGGCTGTGAGTGAAAGGCCTCTTTGACCAGCGGAGAATTTCTCACTCTCCCACGCGGAGTTTGTCAGGGAGATGACGTGAGAGAAAAGAGCGAGCGGACAATAGCGAGTCACACTGTACACCCTGAGTCACAGCACAACTACCATTAACAAGCAAGTCCGCTTTGTTTAACTTCACTTTCCTCACACAGAGGGGATTCTTGTGAGGTTTCGCAACCCAGTCACAAGAAGACAGGATGACACTTTCTGCGCCGTATGCGCTCGTTAATAGAACGACCTAGGCGGTCATTTTGACGGTACCTAAAACAACCACGAGTGGTCAAAAAGACGGCTCAGAATTTGTGTGTGATCGTGCGCGTCATGTGGCCATTTATGACGTGTGTTGGTCGCATGGTTTCCTTTGGGAAGTTCATCGCTCTGTCCTACAAACACACTAGCGTCCTCCAGTGCAGAGTCATAGTCTAAACTTGAGTTTTGATTATTGCCACCATGTCTGCTTACAGACGCCGTTACAGACGCACCATGACTACCGTCTCAGTATTTACAGGCGCTGGACAGCGGCCATTTTAAATTGTTTGAAAAATAGTATTAAAGTTGTTAAAATGTTATTTTTGGTGTCAGTTAGTTTGATAACAGACATACTGACATATGTAATGCGTTAATATCTCAGCTGGGTATTTATCTTGACAGAATATAGAGTTTTGACCGCCCACGGTCGTTCTTGTAGCTTGTAAGTTCCGGTCGTTGTTTGGGACTGTTTTAACATTTATTTTCAGTTCTTATTTTACATTTCACGTTTTATAGGCCTTGTTACGTTTGTTGCATTAGCAATATGTGTTTTCTGTTTTGTTTTTCAGGTAATATTTTCACTTGCTGTTCAAGTTTGACCATGTCTCTCTGGTTTAAATTGTTTAGAATAGTATTGTAGCTGTTAAAATTTTAATTTTGGTGTCAGTCGTTTCCTAACAGACATACTAACATATGCAACACATTAATATTTCAGTTGGGTAATTATCTTGACAGAATATGGAGTTTAAAAACCAGCGATCATTTTGACCGCCCATGGTCGTTTTAGGTAGGCGTGAAATCCCAGTTGTTCTAGTGTTAAGAGAATCCATGCTGTCTGCAGAACTACTGCTGCTGGCTTTAGCTTTAGCTTTAGCTTTAGTTTTAGCTTTTGTTTTAACTTTAGTTTTAGCTTTAGTTTTAGCTATAGCTTTAGCTTTAGTTTTAGCTTTAGCTTTAGCTTTTGTTTTAACTTTAGTTTTAGCTTAAGTTTTAGCTATAGCTTTAGCTTTAGTTTTAGCTTTAGTTTTAGCTTTTGTTTTAACTTTAGTTTTAGCTTAAGTTTTAGCTATAGCTTTAGCTTTAGTTTTAGCTTTAGTTTTAGCTTTAGCTTTAGTGGTTTCAAAATCTCAAACTCGGCGGGAAAAGCAAATGAAAGAACTTATATGAATGACACTAAAAGAGCAGCTCGACAGTTAGCTATTGAATATTTCATGTCCTGAATGTGTAGGATGGTAGTAATGCCATGAGGATAACACAGCTAATAGTTGAGCTGTTTTGGCTTAGGCTAATCACTGTTTGTTAATGGTCTCCTTTGAGGAAGGCATGTTTCCCTCTTAGTCCCTAATGTAATAAAAGGCTTTTAGCAACTCCTTCAAATGCATCAGGACCGTGCTTTTCCCTATTTCCTTTCTATCCAGTTAATTTCCATATTTAATTAGTTTGGCTCATTAAATGCTATGCACAGAGGAACGTATGCAGAAATAATTGCATGCAATGTTATAGACACAAATTATCCATAATGTTCTTGTGTGAGTTGTGACAGTACATCTAGGCCTCGTTGATTAGTCCACACTAATACACAAGCCACTTGATTTGATGTCAGCATGGGTTTGTGTGTCTGTGTGCATACATGTGTGCTTGATTTTGTGCTATTTTGTGCTCAAGTGTGTGTAGTGTTTGTGCGCATGTGAGTCCACATATACAGGTGTGTACACTAGCGAGTCTTTTTGTGTGTGCATGTGCACGTGCACGAGTGTGTGCGCGCACCAATCTAGCTGCCTACTCTGAACCATGTTAAAGAGTGAAATTACCCA
Organism: Lampris megalopsis; assembly: GCA_022114975.2. NCBI lineage: Eukaryota > Metazoa > Chordata > Actinopteri > Lampriformes > Lampridae > Lampris > Lampris megalopsis. The sequence continues at coordinate 90,122 of JAJHIY020001547.1, read as the reverse complement.
TCAGCTCTCGTAAAGGCATGGCTGACAACCTGTAATCGTGATCATGAGAGAAAACAAATTATCTTCACATCTGGACACAGACACACATGCAGACAGCCTGACCGACAGACACACACATCCACACACACACACACTCATACCTGAACTCAACTCATACACACACACACACACACTCGTACATTTTACAACTGTGGAGAAGGAATGTTGTGCAGGAGAGGGCTGTTGTGTAAATTGTGTTAATGCTAAATGGGCACCACCCCTCTCTGCGCTGCACAGCAACATTCAATTTCAGAGAGGTCCTCGCCGTCTTCAGTTCAGGAATGTGTTCTCAGCAGTAATATCTGGTGTGCTTTAGCCCGTATTTGAAAAAAAATCTGTTGGTGATTTTTGATCATGTGCCACGGCGAGACATGCATGAATAACTTTGACATTTACAATTATCTGTTGTCACCAATCAAAAGCAGTGGTGCAATTTGCTAGGTACACATTACTGTTGTCAGTGGAAATGACAACAATTTGATATGCTGTTTGAAATTGGCAAGATTGCAAATTGTATTTGACCTTGCTTAAGTGGGTTCTAACATGATCGTTGGAAAAACTATTTATTCAGAAGAGATAATTGGCTGGGTAAGTGTTGTTTGCGTACGGCCTCGAAATGTTCCAGGATGGAAGTGAACGCTGCTTAACCTTGTCGCGGTTGTTGACATTTGACAACCGCGTTTCATCTCTGTTCCCACAATTCAATCCACGCCACTCACGGCGCTCTCTCTGCGCTCGCTGCCATCCGTTTCCTCCGCACGGCGAAGGAAAAAAGCTGCTACACTCCTTCATCCTTCATTTTCGCTTCCGGTGTGGGAAGATGGCGGCGCAAATTCACGTTTGCGGCGGCCTCAACCAGTGCCGTCCGTGCAGTGTCTTTGTCCACGTCTGCGTTTAAGTTTTGTCTTCGTTTGATGGCTGGGAGAGCTGGCGCTGGTTCAGCTGGGAGAGCTTGGTCTGCTGCGTCCGGCGGGCCCAGGGACCACGGCCCTGCCTGGAGCTGCGACCGAGGAGGTAACACCAAGGGCGGTCTGACAGGATGCGGAAGCGTGGCTGGCTAAGCTAACTGCTAGCCCATGCAGATTGGCAGTTCTGATAACACCGAGGGTAGTCTGGCGGCGGCCTCGCCTAGCATTGACTGTTTTAGTGTCGTCGTATGGAGGGCGGGGAGGTGTGTCGAGGGTGTCTGGCTGGGAGAGCTGCCGCTGGATCGGCTGGGGGAGCCTGGTCTGCTGCGTCCGGTGGGCCCAGGGACCACGGCCCTGCCTGGAGCTGCGCCCGAGGAGGAAACACCGAGGGTGGTCTGAAGCGGGGCAGGCTAAGCTAACTGCTAGCCCATGCAGACCGGCAGTTCCAACAGTCATCCTGGCTGGCGTTCATGGCCTTGGACAGCAATTTTTTTTTTTAGTTTATTTTTGTTTAGTTTGGATATATGTGTTAGTATGTGTATTGGTATGTGTGTTAGTATGTGTGTTCTTGAAGTTGTTGCAGGTTTTGGATATGTGTTTCTGTCTTTGTGTTGCACTGTGTGGGCTGGGGAAATGATATTTCGTTTCATTTCTCGGGTGTTCCTGATTCCTGATATCTGGAGAGGGGCGTTCGTACTTGGCCGCCGGTGCCGCCACGCGTCCTTCTCCAGTGAGCCATGCAGATCCAGAGAAAAACCTCCGTGACCGTTTCTGAGCCCGGATCCTTCCTGGCTGGCGTGACTCAAGACGTTGTGGCTGAGGAGAGGCAGTGGGTGGGAGGGGGATGTGGGATGGAGGAGCCTCTTTGGTCTCCTTGCTGTGGGGTTTCTCGGCAGTCGGCTTGCAGGTGGGAGCGTTGTGTCAGGGTCGGCCCCTCTGATGTGGCGGGGCGATGGTGAGTAAGAGGGGCGCGTGATGAGGCGGGCATGCGTGTGGGATCCAGAGCGCTACACAACACATGTTCACCAGGGAAGGGATGTTAAATTCAGCCGGGACTGTGGAGCAGGCATTACGCAGCGTTTTATGGGCCAAGCTGCTTTTGCTTGTCCATCGAAGAGGATGAAAACATTCTGACTCCTTGGCCCCTTTAAGTGTTGCAACACACTCGCGAGGGCAGGAAGTTATGAAGTGTTACTACAGACGGATTGCTTTACCATAGATGCGGACATTTTATATAGTGTGTGACACTAAATAAAACTTGCTGCGCTGGTTTCATCATCTGATTCCCGTATCTGCCAAACTTACTTAGTATGTTAGAAGTCGTGCCGTTCGCTCGCAAGTCGTACGGCATCGATTCCACGTTAGCAACCGCACACGTCCAGCTCTCTGTAATGTATGAATAAGCTCGCTTACTCAGTACACGTTCTGATTCATCACACAAGTTTCCCCCCGTGCCAGCTCGGCCCAGTACTGGGCGGGACTTGTTGGCGTTTGACCCTGGTTGGGTGATGCGTCCGCTCAGTCAGAGGTGGGGATGGGAGGAGGCAGCGGGACCGAGTGGGCTCAGGCACTCTGTGTCGATGAGGTGGGCTGCATTCATCATCCGCTCATAATGACGCCAGCACCACCGCTGTTATCACAAGTCCTCTCTGTGGGTGGTGCTCCTCCTGTGTGCCTGCACACGGATGTGTGTGTGTGTGTGCGTTTGTGTGCGTGCACGTGTTTATGTGTGTGTGTTTTTGTGTGTGTGTGTGTGTGTGTGTGTGTGTGTGTGCGCCGCTGCGCGTGTTTTTTAAAGGCAGGATTGAATGGTACTGCCGCCCTTGATCTTTCTCACAGTTGCCCCCCTTGCTCTCTCTCTCTCTCTCTCTCTCTCTCTCTCTCTCTCTCTCTCTCTCTCTCTCTCTCTCTCTCTCTCTCTCTCTCTCTCTCTCTCTCGCTCTCTCTCTCTCTCTGCCCCCGCATTTGCCCGTCTCAAGGTTTGAACTCCCACAGATCTCCCAAGCAGCTCAGATTCAAAGGAAGTCCTTCCTGGGATTACTGCACACATGCACGCACACATGCACGCACACACACACACACACACACACACACACACACACACACACACACACACACACACACACACACACACACACACACACACACACACACACACACACACACACACACACATATATACTTCCTGGTGTGATTTAACCCCCACCGCCCTCTCTCCATCCTCCCACGGACATCCTGTCTGTCTCCTACGGCTGCTCTGCTCTCTCAGATGAACATAAGCTCAGGAAGCTCGGTGTAAACAAGCACCTCTATTACAGCGCTACGCTTTCTGAGGGTTACAGGAGCCACAGGCGCACCACAGGAACACCACCAACTGCTTTGCAGGAGCCCAGACTCCTGTCAATCAAATCTGTAACTCACGAGATGGTGAAGCGCTCGTTTGCCCCCGTCTAACTTCCTACTGGGTTTTTGTGAATGCGGCGTGCTGGTGGCGGGGTTTGGCAACACAAAGCTGGTGACATCAGTTGTTGTCCTACCTGGTGACATCATTTGTTGTCCTACCCGGTGACATCAGTTGTTGTCTTACCCGGTGACATCAGTTGTTGTCCTACCCGGTGACATCAGTTGTTGTCTTACCTGGTGACCTCGTTGTTGTCCTACCCGGTTACATCAGTTGTTGTCCTACCCGGTGACATCGTTGTTGTTCTACCCGGTGACATCAGTTCTTGTCCAGTTGTTGTCCTACCCGGTGACATCAGTTGTTGTCCAGTTGTTGTCCTACCCAGTGACATCAGTTCTTGTCCAGTTGTTGTGCTACCCGGTGACATCAGTTGTTGTCCAGTTGTTGTCCTACCTGGTGACATCATTTGTTGTCCTACCCGGTGACATCAGTTGTTGTCTTACCCGGTGACATCGTTGTTGTCCTACCCAGTGACATCAGTTGTTGTCTTACCTGGTGACATCGTTGTTGTCCTACCCGGTTACATCAGTTGTTGTCCTACCCGGTGACACCGTTGTTGTTCTACCCGGTGACATCAGTTCTTGTCCAGTTGTTGTCCTACCCGGTGACATCAGTTGTTGTCCAGTTGTTGTCCTACCCGGTGACATCAGTTGTTGTCCTACCTGGTGACAACAGTTTTTGTCCAGTTGTTGTCCTACCCGGTGACATCAGTTCTTGTCCTACCCGGCGACATCACTTGTTGTCCTACCCGTTGACATCAGTTGTTGTCCTACCCGGTGGCGTCAGTTCTTGCCCAGTTGTTGTCCTACCCGGCGACATCAGTTGTTGTCCTACCCGGTGACATCAGCGATGGTGTTATTGTTTGTTATTGCGACTAGAGGGCCTGAAATGAGAGAAACCTTGTTAGACATTTTTTTTTCGTAATCAGTTTCCATTATCTGTTGCTTCAGTGGCAGGCACCAGCTCTTCATCCGTCCTCTCATCCGTAGAGCTGTCTATCCATTCCGTTTTACCCATCTGCCAATCTCCATTAGTTCGATCATGGTGTGTCCTCTCATCCCTCTCTCCTCCGTCTCCCATCACTCTGTCCGTAGCTAATCCATTACATCTTCTAATGGCAGTTGTTTCACCCTGTGAAGAAATGTGCGTACTGGGTGCCACGTGGTTCTGCTATTGTGTGTGCGCGTGCGTGTGTGTGTGCGTGTACATGCTATTTTGTGTGTGCATACATATGTGTGTGTGTGCGTACATGTGTGCATGCATACGTGTGTTTGCATACGTGTGTGCGCGTCTGTGTGTGCAGATGTGTGTGTATGTGTAAATGTGTGTATACATGTGTGTGCGTGTGTGTGTGCATGTGTGCGTCTGTGTGTGCATACATATGTGTGTGTGTGCATATGTGTATGTGTGCGTACGTGTGTGTGTGCATCTGTGTATGTGTGCATACATGTGTGTGTGTGTGCGCGTACATGTTTGTGTGCGTCTGTGTGTGTGTGCCCATACGTGTGTGTGTGTGTGTGTGTGTGTGTGTGTGTGTGTGTGTGTGTGCACGCACACATACAGAGGAGTGAGTATCTTGGCATTTCTCGCCTCACCAGCTTCTCTGCAGGTGTGTGTCCTTTACACTGTGGATTCTTCAGACCTTGGAAAGAAGAACAGAAGAACGAGGCTGTGCTGGACTACGAGGCTGTGCCTGTGCTCGACTACGAGGCTGTGCTGGACTACAAGGGAGAGCAGGACTAGGGGGCTGTGCTGGACTACGAGGGAGAGCAGGACTACAAGGGAGAGCGGGACTATGAGGGAGAGCGGGACTACGAGGGAGAGCGGGACTACGAGGGAGAGCGGGACTACGAGGGAGAGCGGGACTACGAGGGAGAGCGGGACTACAAGGGAGAGTTGGACTATGAGGGAGAGCGGGACTATGAGGGAGAGCGGGACTATGAGGGAGAGCGGGACTACGAGGGAGAGCGGGACTACGAGGTAGAGCGGGACTACGAGGGAGAGCAGGACAATGAGGGAGAGTGGGACTACGAGGGAGAGCAGGACTATAAAGGAGAACGGGACTACGAGGGAGAGCAGGACTATAAAGGAGAACGGGACTACGAGGGAGAGCAGGACTATAAAGGAGAACGGGACTACGAGCGAGAGCAGGATTATAAAGGAGAACGGGACTACGAGGGAGAGCGGGACTACGAGGGAGAGCGGGCGTGTCAGAAATGGCGGTCTGTGTTACTGTGTTGCGTCTCAGACCAGCGGAGAGGTTGTTTGGAAAACGTGGCGGCGTGGGAAAGTCACGCGTTGTCGCAGAACGGAACCACGCTGCCGTGTAAAAGGAAACTCCTGTGAGTCCTCTCTCGCCATGCTGAGCGGCTGCATGGCGGCGCCCGGCCTGCCTACATGTATAACGCAGCCGCACTAAAGCTGTTTCCTGAGTTGCAGGTATAATCAGAGGTATTAGGGGGGGCAGGCGGGGGCGTGGCCTTCATCCTGCTGCCCAACCTGCGCGTGCGGCGCCGTGCCGAGACGCCGCCGGAGAATAACGAAAAGAAAAACGTCTCTTCATCTAACAGTTATGGCACCCTGGAAACCGTTAAAGGCCGTTCGGAGACAAATTAGTGGCTCCGGCCGCTCCGCCGGATCGCCGCCGTGGCGGCGGGCCACGCTCCCCCCTGATTTAAGATCATGAGCCTTCAGTGTTCAGCCACATACGCGTGACAACTCCCTCCATTCCCGTGTTTTATGGAATCATCACCGTCGCCGCCCAGCAAATGAGCGCCGCAATATTTAGGACAAATGCCACCGTGGAATGGCCCCGCGAAACAATGCTGCTGAATATTTTAGCACGGCGAAAAGCCACATTAAGGCAGGGGGGGTGGGGGGCGGGGGGGGGGACAACATCCATTTCCGAAGCTGTGTGGGTGTCGCTCCACTTCGGATGGCGCTGCTGAGATTAGCGGTGGGAGCTGAAGCAGCGCGGCGGCTGGCTGGTTGTTTGTGTTGTAGGTGCAGCTTCCTCGGCGCGGCGCGCCGCGGCCTGCCAGCAAGGCTGCGGCGCTGGCAGGCCGCGGCCTCCGCTCACACCGGGCGGGTTTTATTACACACAGCCTGCGGAGGCAGAGATAAGCACCGGCAGCTACGCACACAGCCCCTCTCTGTTGACTCATGACATCATGGGGGGATTTTGTGTGTACGCCCTTGTGTGTGTGTGTGTGTGTGTGTGTGTGTGTGTGTGTGTGTGTGTGTGTGTGTGTGTGTGTGTGTGTGTAGAATCAGTGTTTGTTTGTGTGTGGGTGGGTGGGTGCATATATGTGTGTCTTTAAGTGATGTTGCCGCTCGTCTATTTTTAAGAGCCAGAGGGCATTTGGATGAGGTTCCAACAGGATCTTGAGGCCAAAAGTTCAGAGAAAGACCAAGAGAGAGAGGGAGCGAGAGACAGACAGATAGACAGACAGACAGACAGACAGAGAGAAAGAGACAGACAGACAGACAGACAGAGAGAGAGACAGACAGACAGACAGAGAAACTGACAGACAGACAGACAGATAGAGAAAAAGAGACAGAGAGAGACAGACAGACAGACAGAGAGAAAGAGAGACAGACAGACAGACAGAGAAAGAGACAGACAGACAGACAGATAGAGGGAGACAGACAGACAGACAGAGAAAGAGAGAAACAGACAGACAGACAGAGAAAGAGACAGACAGACAGACAGATAGAGGGAGACAGACAGACAGACAGATAGAGAAAAAGAGACAGACAGACAGAGAGAAAGAGAGACAGACAGACACAGTGAAAGAGAGTCAGACAGACAGACAGACAGTGAAAGAGAGACAGACAGACAGTGAAAGAGAGACAGACAGACAGACAGACAGACACAGAGAGAGACAAACAGACAGACAGTGAAAGAGAGAGAGACAGACAGACAGATTGGAGGGGTTGTGGGGTGGGGGTCGGTCCCAGAATAAAGAGGAGAAATTAGCCCGTGTGGCAGCTCGGATGAAGCAGACGGCAGGTAGGGAATAACAAGACACGGAGATGATGATGATGATGATGATGATGATGATGGTGGTGAAAACGGCCCTCAGCATCACATGACTGTACAGAGCATGCTCAGATGAGGCCTGGCCGTTACATCGGTTTATTTTGCATATAACTCCCGTCGCATTTTCATACGCTCGGGTTACAGAAAACACATCGCCGTATTTATTATCAAC
>JAJHIY020001547.1:37500-77500 GCA_022114975.2 Lampris megalopsis | reverse complement strand
TAACACAGCGAGATGACAAATTATTCACAACCATACAGGAACCATGTAAGTGCCTCCCTGGCAGCATCCAGATTGATCGATTGCTTTGTTTATCAGTCATAAAACTATTAGCAATCAATCTTTCATTTCTTTAACCTCCTCCGTCTCCCGCTCTCTCTCTCTTCCCCGCAGCACTTTTGTGTATGGATGATTATACATTCATTAATGCATGGGTAGTTGTGTGTTAGGCAAATGATCCATGTGCGACTGGGACCCCACGTGCACAGATTACCGCACAGATGCACAAAGAAGAATGCTTTAATTAACAGCGTGGTTTACTTCTCAGGGAAAGACCTCTCTGCAGTGCGGAGGAGATAGCGAAGGAGGGTATGGACAGAGCGAGGGGTGGAGGAACGGGAGGAGAAGGAGACGGGGTGGGGTGGGGACTGAAAGGGGTGGGGTGGGTTGACCCAGTTCCCCAGGGGAGTTGATCGAACTCGACAGCGATGTAAAAATAAACTGTCGAGAGACGTGACGCTGCGAGCCGTGACAGGATGTGCTCGGCGAGGACTTCGGGGGTCGACCCCCACCCCGCCGGGGGTCGAGCACCAGCTACGATTTTGGGCCAAGAAAGCCTTTAAACTTGGAGCCGCATCTATCCAAACCGCTTATCCTACACACAGGGTGGCGGGGATGCCGGGGCCTATCCCAGCAGTCATTGGGGGGCAGGCGGGGAGACACCCTGGACAGGCCGCCAGGCCGTCAAAGGGCCGACGCACATTCACACCTAGGGACCAGTTAGTATGGTCTATTCACCTGACCTACATGTCTTTGGACTGTGGGAGGAAACCGGAGCCCCCGGAGGAAACCCACGCAGACACAGGGAGAACATGCAAACTCCACACAGAGGACGACCCGGAAGGTTGGACTACCTCGGGGCTCGAACCCAGGACCTTTTTGCTGTGAGGTGACCGCGCTAACACTGTGCCACCATGCCGCCATTCCTTATATCCATCCATCCATTAACTGAACCGCTTATCCTGCTCTCAGGGTCGCGGGGATGCTGGAGCCTACTCCAGCAGTCACTGGGCGGCAGGCGGGGAGACACCCTGGACAGGCCGCCAGGCCATCACAGGGCCGACACACACAAACACACATACACACACACACATACAGACACCTATATATATACACATATATATACACACACACCTATATATATATACATATATACACAAACACACACACACATATGTGTGTATATATATATATGTGTGTGTGTGTGTGTGTGTGTGTGTGTGTGTGTGTGTGTGTGTGTGTGTGTATGTATTTATATGTATAGATATACTTTCCAGAGGTATATATGTATATACACACCTCCCTACAGAACGGTGTCACTGCTATGGACCGATGGACCGTGTGAAGGAGGACTTTGACTTCCAGATTCTTTGTTGAACAACATTAGCAGCTGATGAGTGCGCAACGCACGAAACAGGCCTGTACTGCAATACATTTAAACTTTTTTCCTGTATCCGTGTTGATATATATATATATATATATATATATATATATATATATATATATATATATATATATATAACATTTGGCAGCACGGTGGCACAGTGGATAGCGTGGTTGCCTCACAGCAAGAAGGTCCTGGTTTCGAGCGCCGGGGTAGTCCAACTTTGGCGGGTCGTCCCGGGTCATCCTCTGAGTGGAGTTTGTATGTTCTCCCCGTGTCTCTGTGGGTTTCCTCCGGGTGCTCCGGTTTCCTCCCACAGTCCAAAGACATGCAGGTCAGGTGAATCGGCCGTACTGAATTGTCCCTAGGTATGAATGTGTGTGTGTGTGTGTGTGTGTGTGGGCCCTGTGATGGCCTGGTGGCCTGTCCAGGGTTTCTCCCCGCCTGCTGCCCAATGACTGCTGGAATAGGCTCCATCATCCCCATGACCCTGAGAGCAGGGTAAGTGGTTCAGATAATATATATATATATATATATATATATATATATATATATATATATATATATATATATATATATATTTCAGCTTTGTACATCTGTGAAGGACATTCAACTGGGTATGTTTCTAATAGCACCAGTGTATTCGGGTTGATATGTCAGTAAGGCCCGTGGCAGTTCTCCTGCCTTATCCTCCCTATAGGCGTTGAATTGTACATCTAATCGTGCTGTCAGAGATCAGTTGACCCTGAAACTATTGGATTTCGCGGTAAAAGCTACAGCGCTGCAGATGAGTTGCAGAGCTCTGCAGACAGTTCGGCTAATCTATGCCTGGACCTTGCCTGAGGGGGATGCAACGGTGAGGTAAGCGTGTTTTGACTTATGGTACATATTAGAGGCGGACCTTTTTTCGGGAATCCTGTGGGATTCCCATGAGATGGCGGTCAGTTTCACTACTTCTCACGTGACTGGGATGGGACAGGGAAAAAAAGTCAACAGGACAATAGGTGAATTTTTATATATGAACATGCAGTACTAATCGCGGAGAGGTGAATCGGTTCATCTGGACACAACGTTAATTGGGAGAAACGTTTCATCACTCGTCTAGGTGACCTCTTTAGTCTCAACTGACTGCAGATGTCCCCACCCTTATAAACAATACAGTGGCTGCAGGTATCCCCACCCTTAGAAACAGCGCAGTGACTGCAGGTCTCTCCACCCTTATAAACAACACAGTGGCTGCAGATATCCCCACCCTTATAAACAATACAGATGCATAATGGCTGAAACCAACCACCAGTTTCATATGCAAATATGGGTGTGACCATTAACTGGAGTTACAGTGGCCATGTGTAGTATTCCTAGATGATTGGGGAATAGTTGCAAATCACAGCATTGTAAGATGGTGACAGATGTACTCTTGGCCCCCCCCCCCCGGTTCAGGGATGGTCCTTCCCTCTTTACATAGATGCCCCTTTTCCACTGCATGGTACTGGCTCAACTCGACTCTACTCTATTCGATTCTACTCGCTTTCCTCGCTTTGAAAGCAACTGAAACACAGTGTTTGGAAAATACGTGTCTCAACTGTTCCGACATTCCCGCCACATACGGAATCACCGCCGGTTTACGCTTACAGCCGACTGAAGAGAGGAGGAGGAGGACGACAGCTGCCTAAGCGTAAACCAGTGGTGATTCCGTATGTGGCGGGAGCGTCCGAAAAGTTGAGACGCATATTTTTCAAACACAGCGTCTCAGGTTGTTTTCAAACCCCAAAACTCGCTGTGCCAGAAATTGGTCCACCCCAAGGATCAGGTCCCCTGGCACAGAGCAGTGTACGCTGTTAGGTGTCGGGAGGATTGCTGTGACTTGTACATTGGGGAAACCAAACAGACGCTGGCCAAGAGGATGGCACAACACAGGAGAGACAACATGTCAGGCCAGGACTCCTCAGTCTACACCGTCTACAGTCTACACCATCTACAGACCAGGGGCCACTCTTTCAGTGATGAGGAGGTGCACATCCTTGACAGGGAGGAATGCTGGTTTGAACGGGGAGTCAGATGCCATCTATGTGAAGAGGGAATAACCTTCCCTGAACTGGGGGGGGGGGTAAGAGTACATCTGTCACCGTGTTACAATGCTGTGATTGCAACCATTCCCCAGTCCTCTGTGAGTAGTACACATGGCCACTGTAACTCTAGTTAATGGTCACGCCCATATTTGCATATGAAACGGACCGTTGGTTTCGGCCGTTATGCATCTGTATGGTTTATGAGGGTGGGGACACCTGCAGTCAGTTGAGAGTAAAGAGGTCACTTAGATGAGTGATGAAACGTTTCTCCGAACTGATTCACCTCTCTGTGATTTTCTTACCTGGATTACTGAGCAAGCTTAAAGAAACGTGAACGAACTCTGCTTTCGTTGTCTTGAACATAATGCTAGTCGTTCTGTTGTCTTTTTCGCTGGACCGGACCAGCGGACCATCACTGCAAATGCGTACGTCCCCGAGCAACCGTGTTTAGAGTGACAGAGAGAACGAGTTACACGATTGGGCCGCTGGATCACGTGACCGACGACGAGTTTCCTTATTGGCCATTGCTCTTTCAAAACGAAGCGGAGCAACGGTTCTTGCTCATTCCACATGTATGGCACGTTAACCAACGGAATATCTCGCTGCTCTTTCAGCATGTGGTTACGCACTGCAATGGTCCAGCTTAGAGCAGAGAAGGAGAGAAACCAGCTCTCCATGTGAGTCATGAGGGAGAGTACACAGTTAAAGCACCCCACATCACAATCACTCTGACAAACACTCAATACAGAGTGAGTCTTAGAAAAACAAGACACGGGGCGACCCGGTGGCATGGCGGTCTACTCCGTTGCCTACCAACATGGGGAACGCCGGTTCAAATCGCTGGTCGGGGCTTGGCCGGGCGTCCCTACAGACACAATTAGCTGTGTCTGCAGGTGGGAAGCCCGGATGTGGATGTGTGTCCTGGTCGCTGCACTAGCGCCTCCTCTGGTCGGTCAGGGTGCCTATTTGGGGGGAATTGGGGGGAGTAGTGTGATCCTCCCACATGCTACGTCCTCCTGGCGAAACTCCTAACTGTCAGGTGAAAGGAAGCGTCTGGTGACTCCACTTGTATCGGAGGAGGCATGTGGTAGTCTGCAGCCCTCCCCGGACTGGCAGAGGGGGTGGAGCAGCGACCGGGAGAGTGGGGTAATTGGCCAAGTACAATTTGGGGGGGGGGGCGAGACATCTGCAGATAGATACAGATGAAAGAGGAGGGGGAGTAAACAGATAATTTGAATAGGTATACTTACAATTAAGTTAAGTTATCTTTCCAATCAAACATTCCAAGATATGAGTGGAAAGTATTGTTCTGGCAACTGCATTTAAAACCTTTTTCTTTTTTTTTTTTTACTGTAACATGGCTTAATCATGTCATGTGATATGCTACTTCAGTGCACTTTAGCAGCAAATATTACTGGGACCACTACAGAACATTGCAGATGAACATTTAATATTCAGGAATTATCATTATCGACACTACCACTGACTATCCCTGCGAGAAATGGGCGACAAATTTCAACATTGACCGTACACGGTCCAGCCGTATGCTAGGTTCTGACCTGGTCCTGTTTCTTCCTTTTTATTCTCTCCTGTCTGCTCTGGGCTGCTTCCCACTGGCCCAATGGTGAGAAGGAAAAACTGTGCAGTAGAACTCAAAGTAGCCTAATCTAAGAAAAGAATGACGAGAACCTCAAATCAAAATCATTGCATTGCCTAATGGGTAGACTACACTGCCCCCCCCTAAAAAAAACACAGCACAGGAACAGGATGGGACAGGAGTCATCCTTCCGGGATTGGGATGGGACAGGAATATTTTTGTGGGAGGAGGATGGGACAGGAATACTTTTGTGGGAGTGGGATGGGACAGGGATGACAATTTACTCCATCCTGTAGTACATGGTGCAAATGACAGATGACGGTAAGTAAACATGTGCTTGCATTCACACACTCACACACACACACACGCACACACACACACACACACACACAGTTACACAAGTAGCACATGCAGCTCGAGGGCAGCGCTGCCCTCGAGTGCACTTTTTTTTGACAGGCAAAGACGGGGCAGCAAAACAACACAGAGCCAGACAGAACAGGGGAGCGGAGCAGGTGGAGCAGTCTGGATCTCCTCCACAGTGGTCGGGGGATGGCAGCTTCACAGAAAAACATTACCCCACAGCATGCACCACTGACTAATCTCTTACACTGGGTGGTTGCACCAACGCGGTAAAGAGACGGCCTCTTCTCCTGGCCACGTTTTTATCGGAGGCTCCGTTGCTTTGGATGGTGTGAATTACTGACGCGGATTGTGGAGTCGGAGTGTCATCATTAGGAGGTGCAAATACAAACTGATCAAAGTTTCATCAGCGTGGTGTCATACCGATATACTGAAAGGCGTTCTAATTGGAGGGAGCATGAGGAGGCTCTAGAACAGGAAGAGATGGCAAGAAAAAGACAGACGGAGAGAGAGAGGAAGATGCAGAGAGAGAGAGAGGGAGCTACAGAGAGGGAGAGAGAGAGATAGACAGAGTTAGAGAGAGCAAGATACAGAGGGAAGGAGACATACAGACAGAGAGCGAGAGAGAGACAGAGGGAGCTACAGAGAGAGAGAGACAGAGAGCGAGAGGGGGAGACAGAGAGAGAGGGAGAGAGAGATAGACAGAGTTAGAGAGAGCAAGATACAGAGGGAAGGAGACATACAGACAGAGAGCAAGAGGGGGAGACAGAGAGAGAGAGGGAGAGAGAGATAGACAGAGTTAGAGAGAGCAAGATACAAAGGGAAGGAGACATACAGACAGAGAGCAAGAGGGGGAGACAGAGAGGGAGAGAGAGATAGACAGAGTTAGAGAGAGCAAGATACAGAGGGAAGGAGACATACACACAGAGAGCAAGAGGGGGAGACAGAGAGGGAGAGAGAGATAGACAGAGTTAGAGAGAGCAAGATACAGAGGGAAGGAGACATACAGACAGAGAGCAAGAGAGAGACAGAGAGAGCTACAGAGAGAGAGAGACAGAGAGAGACAGAGGGAGCTACAGAGAGAGAGAGACAGAGCGAGAGAGAGAGGGAGCTACAGAGAGAGAGAGAGGGAGACAGAGAGAGAGATAGACAGAGTTAGAGAGAGCAAGATACAGAGGGAAGGAGACATACAGACAGAGAGCGAGAGAGAGACAGAGAGAGAGAGACAGTTACTATTCCAGTAGGGATTAGATAACATGGGTTCATCAGGTTTACCATTATGTATCCTCCCCGAGGCTGCTGTGCTGGCATTAGGTTCTGTATAGTTGTACACACACACACACACACACACACACACACACACACACACACACATGCAAACAAGCACACACACACATTCACATGGACACACACACACAAACATACACACACACACACACACACACACACGCACACAAACAAGCACATGCACACACACTCACATGGACACACACGCACTCAAACATGCACATGTACACATACACACGCACACACAGCTCTCTCACACACATATGGACACACGCACACAAACACTCCAACAAGCACACACACACTTATACACACACATGGACACACACTCATGCAAACAAGTACACACACACACACACACACGCTCACATGGACACACGCACACAAACATGCACACATACACACTCACATGGACACATGCACACAAACACACTCAAACATGCACACATACACACACACACGCACACAAAGACACTCAAACATGCACACATACACACACATGCACACAAACACACTCAAACATGCACACATACACACACATACGCACACAAACAAGCACATGCACACACACTCACATGGAAACACACGCACACAAACACACACACACACACACAAATGCACAAAAAATGCATGCACACGCAGTCAGCATCTGTGTGTGACCTCACTTAGCCATCTGACCTCATTTTACCCACATCAGCCTGCTTGACAGCAGAGAGACAACAACTGGCAGATGTAATGCAATATGTTCTCTCTCTCTCTCTCTCTCTCTCTGTTGCTCTCTATCACTTTCTGTCTCTATCAAACTCACACACACACACACACACACACACACACACACACTATTTCTCTCTTTTTGAAGTGAAATTGGGGAAAACATAATCTGGTAGCGTGTGTCTTGCTGCAGATATTCCCGTTGCTGTTGCTGTCCAGGTGGTTGATGATTGCTTCTTGTGCAACTGACCTGCAGCCCTTTGCCGCCGCAGCTGCCCGGTGCAGGTACCACCTGCCTTCACCGTTTGTTTTCTGAGCTCTGTCCTTATGAGAAGAGAAGAGAAGAAAACAGAAGAGAAGAGAAGAGAGCAAACTGTCTTGGCGAGGAGAAACAAAAGAAGAAGAAAAAAAAACAATGCTGAAGGCAAGAGAGATGGAGGCCTTGGAGACACAGAAATTGTCATTTGCGGTAAAAGAGTAAAAGATGCTTTACCCGTCCTTGACAAACGGTAAGTCAAAGATTTGACTTTGTGCCGAGAATGCGGACGCAGCTCTCACTTCGGTCATACAAACCCCAGAACCTCTGGGAACCTCAGAATTGCACCTCTGCTCTTCGCAGATGATGTGGTTTTGTTGGCTTCATCAGGACGCGACCTCCAGCGCACACTGGGGCGGTTTGCAGCTGAGTGTGAAATGGCGGGACGAGAGTCAGCACCTCCAAGTCTGAGGCCATGGTTCTCTACCGGAAGATGGTGGATTGCTCCCTCCGGGTTGGGGATGAGTTGTTGCCTCAAGTGAAGGAGTTCAAGTATCTCGGGGTCTTGTTCACGAGTGAGGGTAGGATGGAGGGGGAGATTGACAGGCGGATTGGTGCAGCATCAGCAGTAATGCAGACGTTGTACCGGACCGTTGTGGTGAAGAGGGAGCTGAGCCGGGAGACAAAGCTCTCAATTTACCAGTCAATCTTCATTCCACCCTCACCTATGGTCATGAGCTTTGGGTAGTGAGATCGCAGATGAAATGAGTTTCCTCCGTAGGGTGTCTGGGCTCAGCCTTAGAGGTAGGGTGAGGAGCTCGGACATCCGGAGGGAGCTCGGAGTAGAGCCGCTGCTCCTTCGCATCGAAAGGAGCCAGTTGAGGTGGTTCAGGCATCTGATCAGGATGCCTCCTGGGCCGGGCACGTCCAACTGGGAGGAGACCCAGAACTCACCGGAGGGACTACATGTCCAATCTGGCCTGGGAAGACCTTGGGATCCCCCAGGAGGAGCTGGAGGGCATGCTGGGGAGAGGGATGTCTGGAGTGCCCTACTTAGCTTGCTGCCACCGTGACCCGACCCCGGAGAAGCGGCTGAAGGTGATGATGATGTCAAAGATTTGTGCGGCATAGTACAGGTGTTTCATAGAAGGAGATGTACCAGTGTGATTGGTCGATGGGCACATTTAGCTGGCATGTCTTCTTGTCATGCCCCGTCCGAGGTCTACATCCTGTTTTTTGCAGACCAGCCATCTCCTACTGTTGGCCATTTACTTCTGTATTTATGTTTTGCTGCTGATGTGTATTTATGTTTAGTGTCAACACGTTTGTATGATTATTGGGCTGACTCTTGGTTTTCTGTTTATCTCTGAATATTTCTGCGGTGCAGGAGTGCATTATTATTACTTTCCCCCAGTGCAGACTGGTAGATGGGGCGTTGACTCCGGAGTCTTCATTAGCAGGGATGTACCGTAATACTCGTGACGCGGTGCAAGGCTAAAGTGTGTGTGCCTGTACAGAGAGGCGCTGCGGTGAATAGGGGTTAGCTTAAAAGGCTCGGGGCTTAGCCGATCAGTTAGACAGAAACTCCTCACACCAGCGAGATTTCAGCCCCAGCTTAAAGGCTTCCGGCGACGGATTTGGACAAACATCACATGAAATTGCTTCTTCAAAGTGTCCTTATCTGGGCACAGGGAGGATCTCAAAATGGTCCTGCGAGTGGGTTTACTGGTAAAAAAAACCCAACATGCAATCACGTTTCACACTTTAAATTACATACTTAGCTATTTTTCTTTAGCGGGGCACGGGGTCAAGTACTTGAAGATTTGTCCCCTTTTAGTCCTTCTTTTTAGAGGAGGTGCAATATTCCGGTTAGCCTACTTTTGCAGCCAGATGACTGCACGTTTTGCAAATGCACGTTTCTTTACAGATAAATACTGATGAGTAGGAAGGAGCATGGACACACACACAGACACACACACACACACAAGCACATAGTGATCTGTTCTCTGAGGGATTGAACCTGGACACAAACACAAATCTAAACGGATGATGGTGCTTAGTTTCCATCCAAGAGACATAAACTTCATTAATCTGATAGAGACAGCACCGAAACCGGCACCGCGGGCTGACAGCTGTTTATTCACCTGAAATGTGGGACATCAGCAGTATTTATAGTTTGACGCTATCCGTCTGCGTGACAGCCCCGTTTTTCCCCGGAGGACCACAACAAAGCACGTCGACGACGTGCGCCAGAGTCAAATCGAGGCGGTTCCCGTGATGAAACTGCCGAGACGAAGTCCTGCATCACTGTGGCGATGGTACCCGAGAGGGCGTCCGTCTTCACTGTGGCTGCGGGCCTGGAGCGAGGCGTGTCGCGCGAGCGTCGCCGGTGCGCCGGCCATAATCACAGGGACGCATGAGCGCCCTGGTTGTCACTGCCTGTATCTGTCATGCCCGTCTGTGCCGCCTGACCCTCACCGCGGCGTTTCGCCACATATAACAAAACGTTTTATGCATCATTCAAAGTGTGCTTTGGAAAGTCTGTGGCGTGACTGCCATCAGTTGGTAGAGGGCGGCACGGTGGCCCAGTGGTTAGCACTGTTGCCTCACAGCAGGAAGGTCCTGGGTTCGAACCCCAAGCTGCCCCAGGGCCTTTCTGTGTGGAGTTTGCATGTTCTCCCCGTGTCTGCAGGGTTTCCTCCCACCATCAAAAAGACATGCATGGGGCATCCAGGTAGAGTAGCAGTCTATTCTGTCATCTGCCAACACGGGGATCGCCGGTTTGAATCCCCGTGTTACCTCCGGCATGGTGGAGCGTCCCTACAGACACAACTGGCCGTGTCTGCGGGTGGGAAGCCAGATGTGGGTATGTGTCCTGGTCGCTGCACTAGCGCCTCCTCTGGTTGATCGGGGCGCCTGTTCAGGGGGAAATGGGGGGGAACAGCGTGATCCTCCTACGCGCTACGTCCCCCTGGCGAAACTCCTCGCTGTCAGGTGAAAGGAAGCGGCCGGCGACTCCACATGTATCGGAGGAGCCATGTGGTAGTCTGCGGCCCTCCCCGGCTCAGCAGAGGGGGTGGAGCAGCGACCAGGGCGGTTCAGAAATTGCGGGGTAATTGGCTGGATACAATTGGGGAGAAAAAGGGGGAACAAATCCCCCCCAAAAAATAAAAGACATGCAAGTTAGGGATAATGCTCCTGTCTGTGCCCCTGAGCAAGGCAATGGAAAGAAGAACTGGAATCGGTCCCCGGGCGCTGCAGCTGCCCACTGCTCCTATACAATAGGATGGGTTAAATGCAGAGGACGAAATTCACTGTAACCCAACAACTGTACAGTGACAAAAATAAAATGGCTTTCTAAATTGGGACCTACAGCCGCCCGGCGAGAGACCCCGGAGTCATTATTGGGTGTGAGAGAACGAACACGCTGCCCGGAAACGTGCAGAGAAGCGAGAGAGCGAGAGAGAGATGGGGCAGAGGGACAGGGATCAATTCAGAGAACCACAGCCAGCGTTTGGAAAACACTCAAAGTTCTTACTTACCATAACAAAGTGAATGCTTGAACACAAAACAGCTTGTATTTATGAAATATTCAAATGCATGTCAGACTTATAGCACAAAAAAAAAAGAAAAAGATCAGTGCTCCATCCAGAAAGGCGCTCCCGGTTGTACACATCCCATGTCAAATCTCCCAGCAAAGCCACATGAGACGTCTCACACATGCACAGTCGGTGTCTCTGGGATTACATTACATGTGACTTGAATGTGTGTTTGAATTCCCCATGCTGCATGACACGCCGCCACGAGACAAATACTCAGTCAGGTCGATATATATTAAGTGGCAGAAAATGCGCAGTCATAAAGCTGCGCCGTCCAAAGTGTGTCTGGCATGACCTTCAGCGCTCATTAAACATGTCTCAAGTCATTGATCAGATTATTGATCAATCAAATCCTCAATTTGTCTGGTGGTGTTTGTGTCGCGGTTATGTTTTCCTGCCACTTGGATTTGTGCATCTGCAGAGAGATACAGGGCCAATGGATCAATAGATCAATATATCAGAGCCAAGGTTAACTGACTGTACACCTAACACATCATTCATTTAGAGAGAGACACACACACACACACACACACACACACACACAGAAAGACAGACAGACAGACAGACAGAGACACACAGATGGACAGACTCACAGACAGACAGACTCACAGACAGACAAACAGAGCCACACACAGACAGACAGAGCCACAAAGACAGACAGAGACACAGATGGACACACTCATACACAGACAGAGACACACAGGCAGACTTACAGACAGACAGACAGAGACACACAGGCAGACTTACAGACAGACAGACAGAGACACACAGGCAGACTTACAGACAGACAGACAGAGACACACAGGCAGACTTACAGACACACAGACAGAGGCACACAGACACAGACAGAGACGTACAGACAGACAGACAGACAGACAGAGACACACAGAGATAAACAGACAGACAGACACATGGACAGACAGACACACAGACAAAGAGACAGACAGACACACAGACAGAGACAGACACACACACAGACAGACAGATAGAAAGATAGATAGACATACGTCGATACACAGGAAGAATAAGTGTGACTCATCACTCCCCCGCTTCCCTTTTCCCTCCCTTCAGCTGTTTACCGCTCTTTACAGATTCAGTAAAAGAATTATGAACACATCAGCACACACACACACACACACACACACACACACACACACACAACTGTGTGTGCACACACACTTAGGGGGTCTAACCCTCCCTGTGGCCCAACATGTTGGATAACCTGCGTTGCATAACTGAGGTCATGTATAAAAAACACAACTGTACCCTGAAGACACACACATATCCTGCTCTTATATGGGCCACTGAAAATAAGAGAAATTGTAACACTTGGGGCCCTATTAGAATGAGCTATAGCACATGGGCTAAAGCGCATGGTCTAAAGCGCATGGCGCAACTGCATGTAGGGCGTTTCCAAATCCACTTTTGCTATTTTGCTAGTTAAACGGCACATAACATGGGCAAAGGTGCAAAAGGGTTGTGCTTAGTCTCTTAATTAATCATAGAGGTGTTTTGGGCGTAATATGAACTAAACCAATCACAGTGTCATCTCTCATTCCCTTTAAAAGCCAGGTGCGCATGCACCTCGGCGCATTGCTATTTCAGTGGCATATTGGTCCAGTATGAGAAATGAATAGTTTTCTGCTGAGGAAAAGGATCCGCTCTTGTGTGAAGTGAAGGTGATTTTTACAAGAATCTTTCACATTGTAAGGGTTTTACTTGTAATCTTATGCATGTTTGTGCGCTACTGCGCGCTCCTGTGTGGATAACAAGCATAGGGTGTGCGCGTTGTGCACCGCCAATGTGGGCGCATCGTACTATTTGAATAATGCACCCTTTCAGTGGCAGGAAAAGACTGCGCCATTGACTTTAGACCAGGTTTTGGTGGGTCAATTACGGAATTGCTTTCCACTGCCTCAAGATAGCAGTGCGCCCATGATGCTCCCAACCACACCTCATTTCAACCTTCAACACTTCAACAGGAAATTTATTAACTTGATTGCTACCTCCTCTATAGTTTCACTGTAAGAAAAAATATCTATCGTCGGCATATATTAAGATGTCGCATTTTCCACACACAGAAGGTAGATTATTAATGTACATGCTGAATAGGATTGGACCCAGTATAGAGCCCTGTGGGACACCAGTTGATAGATCTAGAGAATTAGATGTATGATTATCAATTTTGACAAGCTGGGAACGAGATGAGAGGTAGGATGAGAGGCAGGATCATGCAATCGCGGTGTGTGTGTGTGTGTGTGTGTGTGTGTGAATTAATTGTAAAGCATTTTGAGTGGCTGTTGCAGCTAGGAAAGTGCTATATAAAATGCAGCTTGATTGATCGATTGATTGATTGATTTTAACTCCGACATACCCATGGGCGCTCAGATGGGCGCGAATATATTGTAACGACCACAGAGGACTAGACTTAACCCTTGGCTAATGGGTCGGACCCTTTAGTTGACTGCTTACCGCAGTTGCCTGTGGTGTGGGCGACGCGGGTTCACTTCCCGGCTGCCCCCTGAATTCGTTACATTGGTGTCAGAAGTGGGATGGTAAGAACGTGAGGCCACCGGAAGTGCGTGGGCCCAGAGGTGCGAGGGAGTTGGTATGCTGAAGCGCGGGGACGTGCTTCCCAAAGGAGGGGGGTTGTGTAATGACCATGGATGACTAGACTCGCTAGCCCTTGGCTAACAGGTTAGACCCTTTAGTTGACTGGTTAGCAGTCGCCTGTGGTGTAGGCGACCTGGGTTCACTTTCCAGCTGCCCCCTGAATTCGCTACAATATTCATCCATCCATTATCCAAACCGCTTATCCTGCTCTCAGGGTCACGGGGATGCTGGAGCCTATCACAGCAGTCGTTGGGTGGCAGGCAGAGAGACACAGTGGGCGCAAGGCGAGAAAATGACAACTGCGTCGGTCTGAAACTAGCAAAGACACTTGCGCTGCTGCACTTTGCGCCACTTCACACCGAGTGTGAAATAAAGTCCTAAATCATTTCAGGTGAAAAAGCTGAAATCAATAGCCATTATTGTCTGGGTGCAAAACCTTCATTCTGCTTCGGCCCCCTCATGAGAAGGGCTGATTGTCAGCAGGATTTTACTGTTTCATGGCTTAATGATGATGACTCCATACACAGGCATGATACAAGGATGTGCGCGCGCACACACACACACACACACACACACACACACACTCTCTCTTTCTCATACAATAGATAGATAGTGTAATAATTATTTTGTGGAAAGCAGATGGGAGGATGAGAACAAGACCGTTGAGTAGAAGGAGACATACTGTGTGCGGTACATACAAATACAGCCAAACACACTTATTCACTTAGACACCCACACTGTGTTTAAGTCGTTGTATCTTTGGAGTCTTTTTGTGGAGAACTCGTGACAAGGCCTTTGAAGACAGGAAGTGTGTCCGCTGTGACTGACATTCCTCCTCGTCTTGTCTCTCCCACCATGTCTCTCTCCGCCCTGTAACTCTGAATGACTGTGGCTGACTCCAGAAGTGGACAGTAAGACACACATAACCAACATCCCGCTAAATGGTAAATGATGACTAGCATCGTCTGATCTGAACCAACGCAGATCAGTTCAGCACGCATCAAAACGAACCGGGCCCAGGTAGCATCCAGATGTGGGCCACTTCAGGCAACGTTGTGGCACTGACGGCCTTCTTCTGGCCCTGACAAAATGGACGTGAGCCTGAAGTGGCCCACATGTATAACAGCAAATATGGCTCAAATATGCCAAATCAAATGTGGGCCTTTTTTGGCAAAGATGCGGTGCTCTCGGCAACATGTGATCTGGATGTGACCCTGAAGTGGCCCCGTGTGGTAAATGGGGAATATGGCCCAAATATCACAAAACAAATACGGGCCATATTCAGGAGATTCAAGATTCTTTATTTGTTACGTCTCATTACACAAGTACAAGAGAGTAAAGTTCTCGTGTTTCAGCTCCTCGACACTGCAGCAAAAACAGTAATACAATAACAACAAAACAACACAAATGCAGTAATAATAATAAATAGTGTGTGGTGTATGTAAGGTGCTGTGTGTGCGTAGGCCCAGCCTTAATAAATGTGCATATGTGTGTGTAGCTGTTAGCATGTTTGTGCATGCCAAGCTACGTCTGTGTGTGAGTGTGTTTGAGTGTAAACTGATGATCCGCTGAAGACCATCGGCCAGTACCATCAGTCCGGTACCAGGCTTGGTGTCTTTTAACGGTCTTTGTTCAAAAGCCTGGTTGCTTGGTCGAAAAAGCTGTTCCGGAACCTACTGGTCCGGATTTTGAGGCATGTGACACATGCGGCATTGCTATGGCGTGGTTCTGGCCCAGTTCTGGCAAACAGGAGCGGAGCGCGCAAGTGCCGTCATCCCACACGGTATGTGGGCCGGATGAAAGTGTCGGGTGTGGGACGGGTCAATTTCGCAATCGACCCGTCCCCCCAATTGACTTAACTGCCCTGCTAAGTGCCGTCGGGACTTAGCATGGCAGCTAAACACAGGCGGCCGGTGCATGTGACGCTGTGATTGATACGGTGTCTGTCCCCCCCCTCCCTCCCCCCTTCCCTCTTTCCAAACAGCCTGTAAAGTCTTTTGTGACCTTTTTTTCTTTTTCTTTTCATTTTTACCTTTAGGTATTCCGGTTTGAAAACCTCAGGCAGTCCTCACGCCATGTCTCGTCACCTTTCATCTGTGTCGCGCACACACACACACACACACACACACACACCCGTCCCTGCCTTGATACAACCCCCGCGGTATCATCCGCAGCAATAACGAGCTGTCATTGGCCGTCAGTGATCTGTCTGTCTGGTGGTGCCGGCGGAGCAGCGCGGGCCGACTGAGCGTCAGACTAAAGCCCTTCTCCACTTCCAAGGCCTGCCAGTCAGGCGCTGTACGGGCACCCGAGACGCGCCGTGCCGGTGACGGATCGCTTTCCGAAGACTCGCGGCGGAGGGAGGGGGAAAAGCCAACAACGTCGACATCTGACACCTCCGCCCCCACCCCACGCCATATCTCTGAATTAAAAGAAAATAAAGAGAGGGGGGGGGCGGTAAAAATGGATAAAAAGACATCCCCGCAAGGTGATGGAGGTCCCGGCAGCCAAATACCAAATGGTATTCCTCGATTAGCATCCGCCCGTCTCCTGTTTTCAGGATTAGGGACGGTCTTACGTGGATTTGACATACGCTCACGTTGGGGGACATGACTTAAAGCGATGATGTCATGTTGGATGTGTTCAGAAGCTAACGCACAGATCCAAGATAAACCTCCACGCCCCACCCCCACCCACCTCTGATAAAACCCAGATTCAGCCATCACAACAACTCCGTGTAATGTACCCCCCACCCCCACCCCCACCCCGTACTCCAGGAGATATATTATCTAGCCTTCCTTATTGTGTCGGTGATAAATGCAGCACACATTAACTCCAACCAAATGTGTTTCTCCCGTCTCCACAATAAAGGCCCCTTACTTCTTCTCTGACCTTCAGCCGGCTGCAAAGCCAGCACAAAATATGCATTTAGAGGGAGCAGCGGGACTGGATGTGAGGGGTTTTGCGGGGAGATTGCTTTCTTTTGTACGGCGTCATGCAGGAACATGCATCATTGTCCACCTCCAACAAGCAGCCGGTAATATGCAGAAATATTAAGTGGGATCAGCAAATAAATATATGGAGTGGGGCCGGCGCCGTGATGGGTGTTGGCTGTTTTGCACGGCGCTCCTCTGTCATGTCATTAAGTCGGGCTCCCTCGGCCGAGCCGGGGTGTGAAATGAATGAACGAGCCGCACCTCCGAGATCTGATATCAGAGCTGTGCAGAGGGTTCGGATGTCGGGGCGCTTCATGGGAGCCAGAGAGAGCAGCCGGCCCAGCGGAGTGTCTGGGAGGTTATCTCCCTCTCTCCGGCGGGTGTAGGAGGGCGAGAGGAAGCGTGTGCGTGTTTGTGTCTCCACGTAGCGCTGTCAAGTTTTACCTGAATCCTGGCAGCTTCAGCACCAGCTGCCTGAACCTTCTAGAAAGAGCTATGATTCAAGATTTATGAGTTGAGCCTGTTATTATTTTATGATACATGCAAGCAGACAAACATGGCGGGGGAGGGGGGGGGGGACGAGCGTTCAACTCCACCGGATCGTGCCACCATATAGTCCAGGGTTTGGATAACTGTGCGAGGGTGTATTAAAGATTGATTTAGCCGGTGGAGCAGAAAAGAGTGTGTTCATATTGTTTTCGGCGTGCTCGCCGGTCAAGGCCGCCGGTTCTCATCCTGCTGAAAACACACGCTGCCACATGGCTTCAGGGACGCCGTTGCTGACCTCAACCACGGCTGAACATAAATGGGTAGAGAGAAAATACAACACAGTACAATCCCCTTTATTAACTGCACCACCCCCCACCCCCCACCCCTGGAGCTTACAGCCTATTACAATCAGCCCCAACATTGTTCTGAGCCACACGGGGTATTGAGCACATTGCCAATGCATCTTCTGTTCTAATGGTTTGGGTCATCAAGCACCATTCAGGATGGAATAGAAAGAAACAACTATTGATTTGAAAATGCCTCGTTTTGTTATTTTCAGATCTTTCACCCCGGCTTTTCACTGCGACGGCGGAGCGCCTTCGGTCCGGGCTGGCTGGGACGTTTAAAGAATGTTCCGTGAATTCCGTGTGTGTATGTGTGTGTGTGTGTGTGTCAAGTCAAGCCATGTCAATTTTATCTGTGTAGCCTTAAAGCCCGGTTACAGTCTGAGATGGCTTTCCATTGATATGGTGGAGCAACATGGAGATAGAGTAAACAACAATCTGTCCTCAGACCTTACGGACAAAAGCGCACAAAAAATACCTTTTCAGGGAAAAAGAAATGGGAGAAATCTCGAGCCTGAGAATAACCCCTCCCCAAGGACGGGCAGGCATGACATTGGTGCCGAGTGGAAAACAGATTTAAAAAGAAAACACTTCGTGACGAGTTACTGATAAGAAAAATACAAACAACAAAAAAAGGAAAAAGAAAAGGATATTGGTACTGCACTCTAAGTAGATGCATGCAAACCGTTTTCACCGAATTGCCCCACGCGGCATCACCGACTGAGTGCCACAGATGGATCCGTCACGCATGGTGAAGAAACAGTCGTGAAGAAAGGACAAAACAGAAGGCAGACGAGAGTCTTGAAAGGAGGCCGGGGACCAGGTCCATGGAAACAGAGGATGCAGCGCAGACAGAAGCCTCACCCGACCGTCACCGAACCACTTCCTGCAGCGCGAGCTCTAGTCCTGGAAGAGAGAGTGTAAGAGAGAGAGAGTCCACGCATATGACAGCCAGAATTTACCGCCAACTAGAGGGACTGGGCTCAACTCGTAGTGAGACGGAGACCCTCCCACGGAGGAGGTAATAAGGCAAAGCACCAACCGAGACACCCAACCCAGCGGTGACTCAGAGGTGATGTGGGCAGAAAGACACGATTCTCTTCTGAGTTCTTGTTAACTGGGAATGGAGAGAAGGGGCCGGGGCCTTGAGGTGGAAGCACATGAGACCAAGAGCGAAATTCTCACCCAGACTTTTTTTTTGGAGGGGGGGTGACCGAGTTATTGTTTACTTTTCATTTTGTTGATTGAATTTAACCTTTAATTGTTACTGTTACCGATTTTCCCCGCGGGCTCTATCACCTGACCGTTTTATCTTGTTTCAACACTTCATTCATGGCTGTGATAACATGGCTTGTAACGCAGCGGTACAACCCGCCTCTTCCGCTCGTAGCCGGAAACCCCAGTGTTACCAGAGACAGGTGATAACCAGCTTCACGATACCGGCTATCCAGGATCACCAGTGTTAGCATTAGTGTCAGTATTAGGGTCAGTGTCAGTATCAGTGTTAGTGTCAGTGTTTGTTTTAGCGTCAGTGTTAGCGCTAGTGTCTGTCAGTATTAGTGTTAGCGTGTCAGTGTTAGTGTTAGCGTCAGTGTCAGTGTTTAGTGACAGTGTTAGTGTAGGTATCAGTGTCAGTATTAGTGTTAGTGTCAGTGTCAGCGTCAGTGTTAGTGTCAGTTAGTGTCAGTATCAGTGTTAACATTAGTGTTAGCATCAGTGTTAGTGTCAGTATCAGTGTTAGTGTCAGTGTTAGTGTTAGCGTTAGTGTCTGTCAGTGTTGGTGTTAGCGTAAGTGTTAGTGTCAGTGTTAGTGACAGTGTCAGTATTAGTGTTGGCGTCAGTATCAGTATTAGTGTTGGCATCAGTGTTAGTGTTAGCGTTAGTGTCTGTCAGTGTTTAGTTACAGTGTTAGTGTTGGCAACATTGTCAGTATTAGTGTTAGTGTCAGTGTTAGTGACAGTGTCAGTATTAGTGTTGGCATCAGTGTTAGTGTTAGCGTTAGTGTCTGTCAGTGTTTAGTTACAGTGTTAGTGTTAGCGTTAGTGTCTGTCAGTGTTGGTGTTAGCGTAAGTGTTAGTGTCAGTGTTAGTGACAGTGTCAGTATTAGTGTTGGCGTCAGTATCAGTATTAGTGTTGGCATCAGTGTTAGTGTTAGCGTTAGTGTCTGTCAGTGTTTAGTTACAGCGTTAGTGTTGGCAACATTGTCAGTATTAGTGTTAGTGTCAGTGTTAGTGACAGTGTCAGTATTAGTGTTGATGTCAGTGTCAGTGTTAGTGAAGCAGGTAACCCAGAGGAAAAGACTTGAGGACCACAGCTAGCGATATGGAGGTGGCTGCTAGCCAAGTTCTGCAACCCTTTTTGTCTCGCCCCGCACAAACTGAAATAATGAACTTCAGTACAGCACGCAACATGCTGCCAACAATATTGTTATGTAAGTGTTGTTTGAGTAATACAATGTCTTGGTCCTCAACTTGAACCCACATCTTACCAGTCCGCTTTCTGTCTGCCTCTTTTGTCTCTGTTGTCTCTTTTAACTGGAGGGTGTGTGTAAACATGTGCGCATGGAGTATGTTGTTTTGTTTTGCGTCTTGTTTTGTTTTGTTTTGTTGTTGTGGTACACCACTAGGTATGCTTAGAGTTTCCACCCAACCCAGTGTAATTAAACACAGAAAAGTAACTGGCATAGTGCAGTTTCATGAGCTCGTACCTGTATCGATGGATGACTTTTTTTTTTTTTTGAGAGAGGGGGGTCAAATTTCCCGCTGGCATTTTTTGGGGGGGGGGACTTGTCCCCTGATCCACCATGGCAGTTATGTGGTTGCGTGGGACATGTATGAGAATGATGCTTCATAAAGTCTGCAGATAAGACGGAGCAACCGCGTTTAGCATCTCATACGTTAGCAGTGGCCCTTTAACATGGACGGGGAAGAGTGAAGGGAGGCGAGGACCGATGTAGTCTGATCAAACTTTCTGATCTGAGTCAAGATTTTAGCAGCGATATACTGCACCATCTGGATGTTGTTGGTGTTGGTGCAAGGCCCACCAGAGAAAAGGAGATTGCAACACTATAATATGAATGAAAAGAAAATCATAAATAATAACGGGTTTTGGCATCAACAGTATATTGTATTTTAGCAACATTTCAATGGTGGACACAGCTGTTTTTGTGATTTCTCTAATGCGTAACGCCAACGAATGAGTCAGGTCAAAAGCAATGCCAGGACTTAACTAGGGAATTTTGGGATATCGCCCTATTATTAACGTTTTCTCAAACTGATGCCTGTGTCTCACTGGGCCAATAAACAGCATCACCGTTTTGTCAGAGAAGTTAGACCAAGTCTATTTCTTAACCACAGACAACCACGATGCTAAATTTCTAAATTGGGAGAGATCTTTGGAAAGGGTCAGTTGGCAGACTTAACTTAGACATGCTGTCTGGGTCAAAGCTATTTGAGAAGCAGTTGAAAAGTGAAAGCCTTGTAGACGTCTAAATCTTAGTCTAAATGACCACATTTAAAAGAAAGGCAATTAACAGGGTTCTAGCACAATCTATGGACTGATTTTGTCTGTCTTAGATGGTTGAATTTGTTTGGTTGATGCATAATTATGTTATGATTAATTTAGCAGTTTGGTCTTAAAGTGGGCTGTTTGTGGCTGCAGAATTGAATTGGCTGGCTTCAGTGCACCGGGCACATTGAGAGACATTTGGCAATGTCAAAGAAGCTCTGTCTGTTTAGTTGTGCCAAAAGACCACGAGCCTCTCCACTGAGATCAGAAGGAGCACTGTCATCCTCTGCTGCCTCAGACAAAAGATCCATGATGCTTTTCTCATTGTCAGCGATGGACTTGGTGACATCATGATGGCTGGTCCAGCTGATCTATAGTCACTTTTTTTGGCGGGGGGGGGGTTCCTTAATTTTCTCCCCAATTGTACCCGGCCAATTACCCCACTCTTTCAAGCCATCCCGGTCGCTGCTCCACCCCCTCTGCCGATCCGGGGAGGGCTGCAGACTACTACATACCTCCTGCGATACATGTGGAGTCGCCAGCCGCTTCTTTTCATGTGACAGTGAGGAGTTTCGCCAGGGAGACGTAGCACATGGGAGGATCATGCTATTCCCCCCAGTTCCCCCTCCTTCCTCCCCAAACAGGCACCCCGACCGACCAGAGGAGGCGTTAATGCAGCAACCAGGACACATACCCACATCCGGCTTCTCACCAGCAGACACAGCCAATTGTGTCTGTAGGGACGCCCGACCAAGCTGGAGGTAACACGGGGATTCAAACCAGCAACCCCCGTGTTGGCAGACTACGGAATAGATCGCTACACTACCTGGATGCCCCTGATCTATAGTAGCCTTGTGAGTGTGGGAGCATTATACCTGTTTGCAACATAATGTCTGTAGAAGAGGAACCAAGTATGCACACATCCAGAAAATCTTATTAAAGGTGCAAGACAAAAATCGTAAAACTAGATTGAAGGAGTCAGCAGCCCTGTGATGGAGTCAGCGGCCCTGTGACGGCATGGCGGCCTGTCCAGGGTGTCTCCCCGCCTGCCACTTAATGACTGCTGGGATATGCTCCAGCATCCCCGCGACACGTTATTATGAATCCCACGGCACTTCTAGGCAAGACACGCCCTGCGTAGCATCCAGGCGCTAGGATTCTAGGAAGACCCGCTCCTACTCTGCCTCTGATTAGCTAACCTTAACCCTAACCCCGCCCTAACCCTAACCAACTCAACCAACGGCGGCAACGAGTACTAGCCAATCTGGCCAATCCTAGCGCTTGAATGCTACGCGGGGCGTGTCTTGCCTAGAAGTGCCGTGGGATGCATAATAATGCCCCTGCGACCCTGAGAGCAGGATAAGCGGTTTGGATAATGGATGGATGAATGAAGGAGTCAGGTCTGCACACTAAATTCCTCCCAAAAATGAATTCATTTGCAACATTTCGATCAAGTGTGCAGGCCTTACTCCTTCATTTAATATGTCTGTGCAGAAAGTATCCAATGAATTGGACCATTCATCCTAACACCGAGACACTAAATTGTCAACCTTGTATCCCAGATCAGAGAGATGAGAGAATGTTGTTGCACACACATTTAGCGTCAAGCTGACTCAAGTCAATGAAGCCCATTAAGTGTTCTTCTGGGGTGGAGTTGCAGACAAATCTTATTATTATTGACAATTCTCAGTGTTGCAGCGATCCCTGGTGCCATCACTTTTAATGCAAATTCCAATAGCGTCAGCTTCCTCATATTTGGCCCTGGTATCTTTTAAAACCAGTTTGGCAAGGGTTTCAGTTATTTCGTTTTGAATGACATTTGAGATGTCTTAAGCATTTTCAGTGAGAAACTGAACAACTTCGCCTAGCCTTTAAATATAGTACCAGTTCCTGCACGATACTTTCACCTGTCTCTGAGCGACACCGGTACTCCTGCCGTGCAGACATTGCTCTAACGTGAGGAACACTAGAGGCATGTTTATGGAAACCACCGTCTCATTGAAGTGCTCTCTTCCAATTAGCATATCCACGTTTCATGAATATGTCCTCTCATTTGGAACTGGAAAATCCAAATTTGCCATGGGCAAAGCAAAAGCAAGCATCGCGCAAGACAGAATATTCTAGCCATGGTCGAGACTGGTCGAGACTGGCCCGCACTAAAGCATCTCACAGTTTGTCCAAATGGACGCTTAAAGTGTGTCCATGTGTGTAGTAGTTAAGTAGTTAACACACGTCAAACTGCTTAAAATTGACTGGGATGGGCTATCCATATTTAAGTCAGGAGCGAACACGACAAAGCTGGAGGATGTTGTGTCTGGATTTCGTGGAGGATGGAGGCTTGCTGCTCCCAACACCGAGGCAGTCATGCTTTGCTCGGTGTTTGTAGATGCGCTGGGCTTGACAAAGGAGGCAGCATGCACTGGGTTTGAGGGTGCCTGTTTTTTTTAATGAGCCAACAATCGATCCATCCATCCATTATCCACACCGCTTATCCTGCCCTCAGGGTCACGGGGATGCTGGAGACTATCCCAGCAGTCATTGGGCGGCAGGCGGGGAGACACCCTGGACAGGCCACCAGTCCATCACAGGGCCCACACACACACACACACACACACACACACACACACACACACACACACACACACACATTCTCACCTAGGGACAATTTAGTACAGCTGATTCACCTGACCTACATGTCTTTGGACTGTGGGAGGAAACCCACGCAGACACAGGGAAAACATGCAAACTCCACAAAGAGGATGACCCATGACGACCCCCAAGTTTGTACTACCCCAGGGCTCGAACCCAGGACCTTGTTGCTGTGAAACACCCTCGCTAACCATTGTGCCATCATACCGCATGAGCCAACAATCCATGCTGAAAGATTTACCCAGCTAGCTAAATAAATCTAATCATGTTCGCCTTCTTTAAAATTATTTTATACCCAATAAGCCAACTCCAGTAACTAGCAACAAATCAGCTATAGCCTGGAGCTGGCTACCTAGCAGGCTAATCTCTAAACCAATGGCCACCAAGTGAGCTGGTAAGAAACACGCAGCTTGTGAAATGTGCAAACTCAACATGAAACTATACAAGACTACTAATATAACTTATATGAACCAGAGAGAAGGATGAGTAAGAATCAAAGGTATTAACAGGTTTAATTGGCTTGCTGAGAGCAGCTAGCTACAAACAGGTTTTGCGGTTAACAATGTCTGTACCAGGGGGGCGTCCGGGTAACGTAGCGGTCTATTCCATTGCCTACCAACACGGGGATCGCCGGTTCGAATCCCCGTTACCTCCGGCTTGGTCAGGCGTCACTGCAGACACAACTGGCCATGTCTGCGGTTGGGAAGCCAGATGTGGGTATGTGTTATGGTCACTGCGCTAACGCCTCCTCTGATCGGTCGGGACGCCTGTTCAGGGGGGGGACTGGAGGGAATAGTGTGATCCTCCCACGAGCTACATCCCTCTGGTGAAACTCCTCACTGTCAGGTGAAAAGAGGCAGCTGGCGACTCCATGTGTATGGGAGGAGGCATGTGGTAGTCTGCAGCCCTCCCCGGATCGGCAGAGGGGGTGGAGCAGCAACCGGGACGGCTCCGAAGAGTGGGATAATTGGCCAAGTACAATTTGGGAGGTAAAGGGGCAAAATCCCCCCCCCCCCAAAAAAAACATGTCTGAACCACATATGTGAAAAAGGGTCATGGATTGGTGATAATAAACTCATCTGCACCTTCAAAATGGCCAATAGCAAAGCAGTGCATGTTTTGATGACCAATGACAAAATTACAGAAAACTGTGAATGCTCAAAAAAAAAATAGCTATAATGGTGATTTTTTTTCCCCAGTGTTTTCAGTGGATGGGGAGATGGTTCCTCTGGGTGGGCAAGGCCTGTTTGTGGGTGGGCAGCCCACCTTTAGACACGCCCCTGTCTGAGCTGGAGTCAGAATCCATTCCTAGCGGAGAGTCATCGCCACTTTGTGAGCGCTGCTTCAGTGAGAAGATCTACACATGCACTGATACGGTAAAAAAACAAGCCCCCCCCCCCCCAAGTATTTTTTGAAAAGAAAGAAAGGTTTGAAAAGAATGGACAATGGTCTGTAGTTGTCGAATAACCCCTAGGTCAAGGTTTGATTTACTTAAATAGAGATTTAATCACAGCAGATTTAAAGTCCGCAGGAACAACACCAGTAGGAAGTGGTGAGAAATGTGTGAATAATAGATGTGTGTGTGTGTGTGTGTGTGTGTGTGTGTGTGTGTGTGTGTGTGTGTGTGTGTGTGTGTGTGTGTGTGTGTGTGTGTGTCTCCATGCTTATCCATGTATCAGGTGTTGTCAGGCCTAGAATACGTATAGCTAGGCAGGCGAGTCATATATCTGACAGAGTGTGGCCAATAAAGTATAATTCATGGGTGTTACAGTGCCGGTGGATAGTAGTCATTACTCTTGTGTTGGTGTGCACGTGATACATCAGGCCTCAGAACAACAGCCCTCATCACTATATTGATCGTCTGACACCTTCTGAAACACCTTTTTCACCAGAAAACAACACGGAGAGAGAGAGAGAGTGAGAGTGTCGGGGAAGAATGAAAGTGTTACCTCTCCCTCAGTCCCTCTTATGCGGTGGGGGTGGTGGGAGGTGCAGAAGTAAAGGAAGGAGCAAAAGAAAAAAACATATATCCTCATCTCTCGGTCTTCCTGTACGCCTACAGAATGCTGAGCAGCTTAAATGAGATGAACCATATTCTCTGGCCTCATGCTCTGTAGGAGGTCTCCATTCATACCACCCATATGTCAACTAGCACTCCTCACACACACACACACACACACACACACACACACATGAATACACACACATGCATACACAAAGAAATACACACACACATGCACGCTCACATGCACACACAAGGAAATACACACACGCACACTCACACGCACACACAAAGAAATACACACACATGCACACACACACAAATAAATACACACACACCAATGCATACACACACCCGCACACATGCACACACACAAAGAAACACACACACATGCATTCATACATGCATACACACACACACACACACACACACACAAAGAAACACACACATGCATACACTTCTTCTTCTTCTTCTTCTTAAGGTTGTCCGTCGTGTCTGACAATGACAATCCTGCCTTTGTTACTTGTGAGTCTTCTTGTGGCTGTAAAGCCAAAGCCGTGATCCACGCTGTTTGCCACAGACAGAACAGGTGAGAGCACTGCCTGGGGGTGTAGGTGTTTGTACTGGCTTCATGTCTCTTTAGACGTCTCCTGGTCCGTCTATCACCTCGGTGCTCCTCGAGCTTGTTGACAGAGCTGCTGCCAGATGGAGCGTTGGGCGGCAGCGTCCTCCAGCTTGTTTGGGTTCAGACCGCACTTTTTTATGACGGTCTTCAGTTGGTCTTTGTACCGTTTTTTCTGGCCCCCTGCCAAGCGGCGGCCAAAATGTAGCTGGCCATACAGCACTTTACGTGGTAAGCGCTCCTTCGGCATCCTGATGACGTGACCGAGCCAGTGAAGTTGGTGCTGGGTGACGGTAGCCTCCATGCTGATGCAGTTGGTCTTGCGGAGTATTTCAGTATGGGGCACTCGGTCACGCCAGGTTATCCTCGGGATGCATTGTAGGCATCTGATGTGGAAGGCCTCAAGCATCCTGAGGTGGTGGCTGTGCAGGGTCCACGCCTCACAGCTGTAGAGGAGAGTCGAGATGACACTTGCCAAGTAGATAGATAATTTGGTGTGGAGGTTGAGGTCTTTGTTTTAAAAGATCCTTCTCCTAAGTCTGCCAAAAGAGGATGATGCTTGCTTAATCCGGTTTTGTATCTCCCTGTTGATGCTGCAGTCACCAGGGAGGAAGCTGCCCAGATATTTGAAGGATTCCACTGTTGCAAGTGGTTTGTCGGAGATGGTGAAAGTTGGTGAATACGATGGAGTAGTAGATGTCCGCTGGCATATTACTTCAGTCTTTGCCACGTTTATAGAGACCCAGCCTACCATACGCCCTTGCAGCAGTTGCAAGGGTAGCTTGTAGTGCCTCCGGTGTGTGGGCAACAACTGCACAGTCATCTGCGTACTGTAGCTCGATGATGTGCTCAGATGTCATTTTTGTGACTACTTGGAGCCTACGGATATTAAATAGATTTCCATCTAGTCTGAAGTCTGCAGTAACCCCACTGTCCTTCCTGATTTCCTTGTGGAGCAGCAATGTCACACACAAGTGGAAGATGTTAAAAAGACCTGGAACACGGATGCACCCCTGACGTACCCCGGTGCACACCCTGAAGGGCTCAGATTCCTGGCCTCCAATGGTCACACGTGCCATCATCCCCACATGAAATTGTTGAAGGATGTTGGCAAACTTTCGTGGGCAGCCAAACTTCAGGGGGACGTTCCATAGGATGTCCCTGTTGACTGTGTCGAAAGCCTTTGACAGGTCGATAAAGGCTATGACGAGGTCCTGGTGTTGCTCCCTACACTTCTCCTGGA
Source organism: Lampris megalopsis (assembly GCA_022114975.2). Taxonomy (NCBI): domain Eukaryota; kingdom Metazoa; phylum Chordata; class Actinopteri; order Lampriformes; family Lampridae; genus Lampris; species Lampris megalopsis. Next base: position 49,775 of record JAJHIY020001547.1, on the reverse strand, counting down.
GTTGCCGTGCTGTGAACACCATGTCCACAGTACTCCTATTCCTCCTGAACCCACACTGTGACTCAGGCAACAGCTCCTCTGAGATGTGTTTTACCTGCCTGTGTAACATGAGTTTGGCCAGGACTTTTCCAGCAACAGCCAGTAGTGAAATGCCACGGCTGTTGCCACAGAGGGACTTGTCTCCTTTGCCTTTATATATGGAGATGATGTTAGCATCCCTCCACTGCTGAGGGACAGTTTCGTTCTTCCACATGTGTGAGATGAACAGGAAAAGTGCACGGGTGCAGAGGTAGCCTCCCTGTTTAAAAATCTCTGCAGGGATACTGTCAGGGCCAGGGGTCTTGTTATTTTTCAGTGACTTAACTGCACAATGAACCTCTTCAAAGGTTGGTGGAAGGTCAAGGTCTTGGATGGTGGGGCAGACAGGTAGTTCATCCAAGACTGAGGGATCTGTTGGGGAGGTCTGGTTCAAAAAGGTCTCAAAATGTTCTGCCCATCTTTTAGTGATGAGTTTCTGATCCTTTATGAGGGTGGTACCATCATCAGACTTCACGGGGGAGACAGAGCAGTTTCTTGGGCCGTAGATGGTTTTCACTGCATCATAAAAGTTGTGCATATCGTTTCTATCGGCATGGGATTGTATTTCATTTTCCTTCGATATCCACCACTCATTCTGCAGGGCACACAATTTTGACTGCACCTCTCTCCTGGATGCTTGCCATTGTTGCCGTAGTGCAGCTGATGTGGGATTGTTGAGGACAGCACTGTGTGCTTGGGCATGCCTTTGAGTATGGTAGTTATTGTGCCTGTGTTGTCATTGAACCAGTCCTGGTGCTTTCTGCTCTTGTAACCGATGGATTGGGATGCTGCCTCATGGAGGCTGGAGCTCACGGAAGACCATTTCCTATCAATGGAATCTGTGCTCAAGAAAAGCTCAATGTCTTCCAGGTTTTCAGCCAGAGAGAGGCGGAGATTGTTCTGGACCTCAGCCTTTTCTTGCCGGGTACAGTCAAGCCTCTTCTTTCCTGACCTCTGAAGACGAACAGCAGGGCGTACCTCCACCTGGAGCCTGGTCATGATGAGCCGGTGATCTATCCAGCACTCAGCACCTCTCATTGCACGAGTGAGCGAGACGTCTTTTATATCAGTGTGTCTCACAATATAGTCCAACGGGTGTCAATTGTTGGAGCGTGGGTGCATCCAGGATGTTTTGTGCTTATTTTTTAATTGAAAGAGGGTGTTTGTGATGGTCAAGCCATGCTCAGCACAGAGGCTTAGCAGCCGCAGACCGTTAGCATTGACTTTCCCAATGCCATGCCCACCAATGACACCACGCCACATATTGTTGTCTTTCCCCACTCTGGCATTGAAATCGCCCAGCAAAAAGATCTTGTCCTCCTTGGGTATACGACGGACAGGCTCATCTAGTGACTGATAGAAGTGGTCCTTTACGTCATCCTCTGATGGTAGAGTTGGTGCATAGGCACCTAGGAGGGTGGCATAGCGTTTCTTGACCAGAGGGATCCTGAGTGGCATGAGCCTTTCACTTATGCCAATCGGTGTTTCAGTGAGTCTTGGTAGGTGGCTGATTTTTATTGCAAGTCCCACACCATGCTGATGTTGTCCTCCTGCAGGGTATCCCCCTCACTTCTTCACTGTGAGAGAGTGGGATCCGGTGGCAAGGAGAACCCAAGACAACCAGCACTCTTCCACAGCTGCAGGAGGCTGCCGGAGCTCCAGTCTGTCAGAGGACCACCTATCGTGCGCCGCCATGCACACTGCTTTTCTCTCAGGGTGTGCTCCCCTATCCTTTGTCATCCTAGACTTACCCACAAGGCAGCGGGACAGTGGTTGGACAATGCCAGGGCGTGTCCACTTCACGTGGGCCTGCGCATTAGACCTCTGTTGACCACTGCTGCTGCGAGATCCCCTATAGTTTAGCCAGGGACCGCAAGGTACCCAGTTACCATGTGTGGCCATGAGGAGGCACTGCAGGAGTCTTGGCGGTAGAGAGGCTATGTTCCGGCAGGAGAGACTTACGCACTCGGCTCCTCTTTTCACCCCCGTGAGGAGGGCTAGCCGGTGGCAGTAGCTGAAAGCAGAAAGTAGCAAGCAGAAGCAGCATGCAGCATGTAGCATGCAGCATGTAGCATGCAGCATGCACTAACTACAAGCACTACTTCCTCAGTACTACTGCACTGATGCATCACACACACCCTGTGCACACACACAAAAAATACACACACATGCACATACACATGCATACACACACAAAGAAATGCACACATATGCACACACACACATACACACACACATGGTTAGTGCCAGTCTTCCGGCTGTCGTCATCGTTGCTGTGGAGATGAGGTGCAGCACATTGAGAGGCATATGTGACGGCGTGTCTCCTCCGTGTTCCCTGCATACTGATCGGCACTCGGCCTGTTCGCCGCAGCGCCTCCGCAGCATCCGTCATCACGCTGCTGCCCTCAGCGTCTCCCTCTTAAACGGCACAGTTGACCCTCTGCGGATGCCCACCGGTACTTTTAACCAGTTGCCTGTGAAAAGTGGACGTGACCTTTCATCTTTCACGGTATCGAGACGCATCCACTGCCCGGGTCCTGACCTCAGCGGTTTCCTTCCTTCGACGTTCCTCGCCGCCAGAATCCGGATGGTCGTCGTCTTCGCTTCGTGGGGTTTTCCTCGACATTTTTCGATGGTTCATTCTGTATCAACTCCCTGACGGGGTGCTCCAACCCGGCGGGACCTGGGTGTTTTATGCAGCGGTTGATATACGGCTGCTTTAAAGGCTGGTGCTTTCCGTTTGATGAGCGGGGTTTAATCTAAATGAAGCTATAGGCCCCCGGAGGCCGGCGCCGTAATCATGTCAAACTGAAACACCCCTCACTGTCACTCTCGCTCCATCTCGCTCCATCATCGTCTCCACAGCAATTATGGAGCAGATTTGGATAGTATCTGGCTCGTGGTAATCAGCAGCAGAATGGGATTACACCTCAGTTATACGGCCGGGGTATTAATCTATATGTTATACGGCTAGGTTACTAATCATCACATCGCTCATCCTGTCGCACATCCTGGCACCTGGATTTGGGTTGGCTTTGACCTTGCCGGATTTCAACGCAAAGTAATGGTGGTCTCTGTGTTGCATCTGTCTGTGATGCAACATAGAGACCACCAGCCACAGACATACTGTCTGTGATGCAACATAGAGACTTGATGTGACTGTGGTAGAACTTCTAGTAGGTTGTATTGTGTGTGTGTGTGTGTGTGTGTGTGCACGTGTGCATGCGTGCATGTGTATGTGTGTTTGTGTGTATGTGTGTTTGTGTTCATGTAAGTGTGTGTGTGTATTCGTGTGTGTGTGTGTGTATGTGTGTGCATGTGTGTATGTGTGTTTGTGTGTACATGTGTTCATGTTTATATGTGTGTATGTGTGTTCGTGTGTGCGTGTGTGTTCATGTTTATGTGTGTGTATGTGTGTGCGTGTGTATGTGTGTGTATGTGATTTGTGCATGTGTGCGTATGTGTGTGTGTTTCTGTTTTTGTGTGTGTTTGTGTGTTTGTGTTTGTGTGTGCGTGCATGTGTGTGTGCATCGTGCATATGTTCATATGTGTGGATGTATGTGTGTGTGCATGTATCTGTGTGTGCATGTGTGTGTATGTATGTGTGTGTGCATGTGTGTATGTATGTGTGTGTATATGTGTGCATGTGCATGCATGTGTATGTGTGCATGTGTTTGTATGTGTGTGTGTGTGTGTGTGTGTGTGTGTGTGTGGCTCCGCTTGGGATATCATAAAGTCTCCTTATATAACTTAATCAAGCAGTCATGTTAATTGTGTAATAGGCTTGTATATTTCCGCGCTGTCTCCTCTCATTTGCATATTTACACCCGTGTTAATGAGGAAGGCTAGATTAAAGAGGGAGAGGAAGGCCGTAAGTGGCTCCTCCCTTAACGTCCCTGATTTATGTGTGCTCATTAAGTTGGGTTGTTACAGATCTGTGTTCACATCTTTAATAAAAAGGGATCTTATTACCTTCCAGCAACATATCAAGACTGTGTCCGTGTGACAGGCGTGTCCGTGTGACAGGCGTGAGCGGCTCCCAGGTGCTTCCTGAAACACACGGAATACCAGGATAGATGCCGGCCAGGGAATATTTTCTACTTTCCTGGTAAGTTGGGAGGATGAATGAATTCTTAGAAATTAAATAGAAGTGGACGGAGAAAAGACTGGTTTATGGGGACGGCCGTGCCACAGGGTGTCTGCTGCTGGTGAGCCTGCCCTCCCTGCACCTCCATGCTCTCCCTGCACCTCCCTGCTCTCCCTGCACCTCCCTGCTCTCCCTGGTCTCTCCCTGCTCTCCCTGCTCTCCCTGCTCTCCCTGCTCTCTCCCTGCTCTCCCTGCTCTCTTCCTTCTCTCCCTGCTCTCCTCCTTCTCTCCCTGCTCTCCTCCTTCTCTCCCTGCTCTCTCCCTGCTCCCTCCCTGCTCTCTCCCTGCTCTCTCCCTGCTCGCTCCCTGTTCTCTCTGCTCTCACCCTGCTCTCCCTACTCCCTCCCTGCTCTCTCCCTGCTCTCACCCTGCTCTCCCTGCTCTCCCTGCTCTCTCCCTGCTCCTTCCCAGCTCACCCTGCTCGCTCCCTGCGCTCCCTGCACTCCCTGCACTCCCTGCTCTCCCTGCTCCCTCTGCTCTCCCTGCTCCCTCTGCTCTCCCTGCTCCCTCTGCTCCCTCTGCTCTCTCCTTGCTCTCCTTGCTCTCTCTGGGCCGTGGCAATCATGCAGAATAATGAAAATAAGTGTGTCCATTAGACCAGCTAATCTTATTTGGCCTCTAACATTGTCCTGTGTTTTCATGCCACACTAAAGGCCCCTTGTTCTCTGTTCTTTTCAATGCACAAGGACTGTATAGGGTTACGCACCCAGATACGCGCACACACACACACACACGCGTGCACACACACATACACACATACACGCACACAAAACCCCTGCCTTTATGCAAAATGACTCCGTGGCCTCACACGCACAGACAGTGGCTTCACCCCTCTGTTATCCCTCGCCTCCTTCTCCTTCTCCCTCTCTTCTCTTCTTTCCACTCGTCCTTTTCACTAAACAACACAGGCCTCTTGTGTGGCCCGAGGAGAAAGAACAAAATTTACAAGAGGAGAAGAAGAGATCAGTGGTGCTGTTGTGTACTGGTGAACAGCACCCCTTTAACAGTAAACCGGAGGTCAGGGCACGGCTCACAAGACTTTGTGGTGGCTGTTTGTGTATGTGTGTGTGTGTGTGTGTGAGTACATGTGATTGTGTGTACACATCTCAGCGCGTGTCAGTTCGTGTGTGTGTGTGTGTGAGTGTGTTTGAGTGTGCGCGTGTGCATGCGTGCATGTGTGTTTGTGAGTGTTGTGGGTGTGTGTGTATGTGTGTATGCTTGCATTTGTGTGTGTGCACGTGTGCATGTGTGTGTGAGTGTTGTGTATGAGTGTGTGTGTGCATGTTTGCATGCATGTGTATGTGTTAGTGTTGTGTGTGTGTGTGTGTGAGTACATGTGATTGTGTGTACACATCTCAGCGCGTGTCAGTTCGTGTGTGTGTGTGTGTGCATGTGTGCACTTGTGTGTGAGTTCATGTGTGTGTGTTGTGTGTGTGTGTGTGTGTGTGTGTGTGTGTGTGTGTGTGTGTGTGTGTGTGTGTGTGTGTGTGTGTGTGTGTGTGTGTGTGTGTGCGATTGCCTCGGGGTGCCTGGAGCATGGCTTGCTAATGTTATGGACTGGTGTGAGAAGGTCACACACTGTTTTGCGGCCAACTAAAGTCACATGATGGCACAGCTTGTATGTATCTTTTTATACCCACTGTCAGCTATTGTACATTTCATCTTTGTGTTTATGTGTGATATGTTAGCATGACAAGTGGACAAGGGTCCTTTATGTGCAGTATGTTGGTCAGTTACAGACAGTGTGTTATCACGGAGTAAGAAAACACTTTCACTCTAAGCTGCAGATCCTCTCCACAAGTCTGTAAATAGCGGTTAAAACGAGGGATAAATTAGATGCGATTTGACCGAGAAGTCCACACGGAGACTTGGTCCTGGCCACGACATCCTGCACTAACAGCAAAAACACAATTGTGCAGAAAACGTCGAACTGTACTCGACGGTTTCCTGTTATTGTGACACTTCCGAATCATTTCCCACACTGAATGCTGAATGAAAATGTCTGTGTTCCTCTATGTGAAGAAACGCCGTTTGAATTCAAGCCACAGATGGGTGCAAAAAGGGGGACGGGCTGCCGCGGTAGCACAGATGGATGTGAAGGGACGGGGAGGTGCAGATGTTAGAGCCGCGGCCTTCTCTTGAAAAAGGGACGCTGGGGCCTTCCTATGGTGGGAAGTGATGGGTGCACGCTAGTTGTAATATATCCCATCGTCACAATGAGGCCCCTTGTTCTCTGCTCTGTTCAATGCACAAGGACTGTACGGGGTTACGCACATACACACGCACACACACACACACACATCCCAAAAGCACTTAAGCGACATGGGGATGGGAGTGGTAGAGGCAGGAGCCGGCAGGGTAAGAGGTCATCCTCTCAGGGATCTGAATTCATGTCAAATCACACTGATCCTGTTCCCAACCCCCACAGACACACATCTTACACACATTTGCTGCTGCTGCTGATTTACAAAACAAACAACAACAACAAAAACTGTGCAATGGCAAGCGGGTTGAGCATGAACATGGCACTGGTCAATTGCAGACATAGCAAGCTGAACATTCGGTTTTACTTTAACACTTAGGGCTCTGTTCCTAACACTGTCAAATGTGACAAATGGGACAGCAGGAGGAGATCAAATATGATAGCCCCCCCCCCACCAACACACACACACACACACACACACACACACACAAACACACAGTATGCATGGCTGCACACATGGTGAACCATAGAAAAACAGGGATGACAATTGGATGCTGGGGTGATGGCATAGTTGCTACATGGTTGCTACATAGTTTCTACATAGTTGCTACATTGTTGCTACATGATTGCTACATGGTTGATACATGGTTGATACATTGTTGCTACATGTTAACATAACATAAGGCTGTTAACATAACATAACATAACAACATAATATAACATAACATAACATAACATAACATAACATAACATAACATAACATAACATAACATAAGGCTGAGCCCAGACACTGTTACATGGTTGCTACATGGTTGATATATTATTACTACAGTGTTGCTACACGTTAACATAACGTAACATAACATACATGTCTGGGCTCAGCCTTAGAGATAGGGTGAGGAGCTTGGACATCCAGAGGGAGCTTGGAGTAGAGCCGCTGCTCCTTCGCATTGAAAGGAGCCAGTTGAGCTGGTTTGGGCATCTGATTAGGATGCCTCCTGGGTGCCTTTCTTTGGAGGTTTACCGGGCACGGCCAACTGGGGGGGAGACCCCAGGGTAGACCCAGAACTCGCTGGAGGGACTACATGTCCAATCTGGCCTGGGAACACCTTGGGATCCCCCAGGAGGAGCTGGAGGGCATTGCTGGGGAGAGGAACGTCTGGAGTGCCCTACTTATCTTGCTGCCCCCGTGACCCGACCCCGGAGAAGCGGCTGATGGTGAATGAATGAATGAATGAATGTTGCTACATGGTTGCTACATGGTTGCTACATGGTTGGAACATGGTTGATACCTGATGGATACATGGTTGATACATGGTTGCTACATGATTGATACAAGGTTGATACATGATTGATACATGGTTGATACATGGTTGCTACATGATTGATACACGGTTGCTACATGATTGATACATGGTTGCTACATAAGGCTCTTAGAAGCAACAGCATCAGTGAGGAGGACAGCGGCGGGAAATGAGCGAGTGAGTTTGACAGCTTTAACAGACTGTCTCGGTCTGGCACGCGCCACTATGCGTGTTCAGCTGACACACCACATGATCCGCAGGCTGGGCGACACACACACACAAACACACACACACACACACACATGCACGCTCACCTCTACACCTCAGTTCAATTCTAACATCTTGTCTCGGCTACCTGAGCGCCGGAACCAAGGCGGTGATGGATTAAAGGAGGCTCATTAGGAGAAGACAACCAAATCAATAGACTGAGTGGAGAACTGTCAGCATGCACACACACACACATACACATACACACACATACAAACACCAGTAAACTCACATTGACAGTCTGTGTGTTCACTGGCACTGGAGTGCATTTGGAGTGAAGTGTGTGTGTGTGTGTGTGTGTGTGTGTGTGTGTGTGTGTGTGTGTGTGTGTGTGTGTGGGTGGGGGGCTGCGGAGGGGTGGAGCAGTTATGCAGTTATTGGTAGGTGATTGATGCTGATGGGTAATAATAATGGATAAACTCAAAAGAAAGGATTCTCAAAGAGGTCGTGTGTGTGCGTGTGTGTGTGTGTGTGTGCGTGCGCACAAGCGTGCAAGCATGTGTGTTTGTTCACATGCATTTTGCAAGAGTAAAAGGAAGACAGGAAGTGAGAAGGAGAGAGAGTGTGTCATCTTTGTGCTTTGTGGCTATGTATACCACACAAGCAATAGCCTGCTGTCTAAGCCATCACACAACAAGTTAGTGAAGTCACTGATCTTTGTTCGGGAGCAGACTGGCTGATGTAAACAGCCTATTGTCTTAGGTTGGCATCAGCTCTTATCTGTGAGTAAACTTGTCCGCTCCCCTGACCACGCTTTTCTTTCATGCACATTGCCATGCAGGGGTGGAACCTGCACGCTGATACTCATCTCCAAGAGGTGATAATTTATGGTCACACATCCAGCTACAGAGGTGGGTTAACGCCTCTTCGTCGGTCACGCGCAAACCCACACACTCATGCGTGCACCCACACACACACACACTCGTGCATGCACACACACATATGCAAGCAGGTTATGCAGGAAGATGGTTGTTGACAGTTTGCTATTTGTGGTCTCACAGGCAGACACTTGTAGCAGATGTCTTCCTGTGTGAGGGCGCTGCACATTTCTTTTCAACCAAAACATTAATGATCCCTCTGTTTCGGCTTAATGGAAGCGCAGCCGCTCGTGGAGACGTTAAGCATGCTACTTCATTCCACGGGAAATTGAGAGGGCTCACGTCGGCCCCTCTCCTTCAAAGTGCCTCGCTCTCGTCCAGATTGCCGACTTGAATGGGTTCCTCAGTAATAATGGAATTTGGAGGTAAAGGTCTTTCAGTGCAACTCCACTGTATCTCCCTAACTGGTCGGTAATTGAATTGAAATCTGACCTAATTCGATTGCCTCTGGAATGCCACGGAACAACGTGGCTTTTCCTGGGAGCGGGGCGTAAAGAACAGAACGCGCAGTATGCTTCAGAATGGAGATGAGGCGACACTCCATGCTGACTTAGATTAAACCAATGATTTTTAATATGAAACTGATTTAGTGCTTTAAGCGCAGGGCATGGTTCCCACTGCGGCATTACTTGCTGACAGTCAGCGGAACTTGTATCTCTCTCAGCCCCGCCAGGAATTACACAAACCAGCATCGGAGTGCTCCGTGCCAGCGTATGCTCCAGTTGTTCAGTACAACACACTATTTACAGTGCGTACACTGTCCACCAGCTTCATCCAGCAGGCCTCAGGTTGGAACTGCAACTTCACTTCAGTCTGCTTTACTTCACTTTACTCTAGATTGAACAGCGCAGCGGACTCAAAACCCTGGTCTTTGGCTCCGGGCTCCTGCATAAGGACACGTATTTTTTTGGTAGCACGGTGGCCCAGTGGTTAGTGCTGTCGCCTCACAGCAAGAAGGGCCTCGGTTTGAAACCCGGGGTTGTCCAACCTTGGGGGGGTCATCCCAGGTCGTCCTCTGTGTGGAGTTTGCATGTTCTCCCCATGTCTGCGGTGGGTTTTCTCCAGGTGCTCCGGTTTCCCTCATCATCAGAAAGACATGCATGTTAGGGTTAATACTCCTGTCTGTCCCCGACCGAGGCCTGGCAAGACGAGTTGGATATGGTCCCCGGGTGCTGCACGGCGGCTGCCCGCTCCTCCTAGCTACACAGCTAGGACGGGTTAAATGCAGAGCAGAATTTCCCCACAGGGATTAATAAAGGATAAGAAATGTACGCCAGGCCTGTGCCATCAGGGCACCTGCACTTAAAAACCACTTTAGTGGAAAGATGGCTAAATAAGCATCATCTCCAAAATTGCATTTTTAAAAAATCCTGTCATGCCAAATATTTGGCCCGTCCCACTTGGGATTACATGACACCACTATTTACAGAACATACATCTTCCAGTATTGCATATACAAGGCATCTGGAAAAAGGAAAAGAAGGGAAATAAAACGGGAAAAAAAATCCCAAATGAGCTATTCTCATAAAGAACTGTTGCATATATCAACGGATTATCTCGATAAAGAGCTTTTTTTCTTCTTTTCTTTCTTCCTCCGTCAGATAACTGGCTGATTTATACGTCTCATATGTGAACAGCCAAGTCACTCTTTGTGCGTCATCCATATTCACAAAATCAATATCTGTTTTTATCTCGCTAAACAAAGCATCGTGCAGTTCACAATAAAAAGGATTGTAGAGAAAAAAAAAAGGGGATCTCATTTTCTATATCATTTAGACAGCACGCCGGACAAATCCACTTTTCTTCCCCCAGATGAACACACCATCCACTTTCAATAGTCACCGGTCAAATACCAGCTCTCGGCTGGACACACACAGATCTTTGCTTTTAAGACAAATTATGTACAACAAAATTCTCAGTACCATAATCAGTTTTTATCATCATAAGAATAGGTAGTTTTGGTTCAGTCCATATATCGTCAGCCCACCTTTGACCTTGGCGAGCACAGGTTCTCTACACAAACCAAGGTTGAGCTTTTCGTTATTTAAAAAAGCCTGACCAAACACAGACTTGCAGATCAATGGGCACATACCTTTAGACCAGGAACCAGTCATTTGTTTATCCCAGATAAATATTTGTCTCCTCAACCTGCTTTCTTCCATATCAAGTAACTGACCTACACATATCTTCCAACGAGTCTCACATGACTCCCATCCCATGTCCCCAGCCAGCTTTGGTGCATATTTGTGCACACCCTGAAAATATCTTATAACCCTGGTTTGCACTGATTCCCACATAGAGGTAGGTCTAAGGCCCCTAACCCTGGTAGTATAATCAAGCACAGGACACACATCAGCTTGAAACTGTTTAGAGAATGTTTGGAAACTCATATCCTTCAAATTTTCACTTTTATCAGTGATTCCTCCTAGAGCAGGGGTGTCAAACTCCAGGCCTCGAGGACCGCAGTGTCTGCAGGTATTTGTTGCAACCGTGCACTACACCACCTGATTTCACTAATTAGCGCACCTCCTGGATCAAGGAGGGAAAGGAGCTAGTTTAATCAGGTGGTGTAGTGCATGGTTGCAACAAATACCTGCAGACACTGCGGTCCTCGAGGCCTGGAGTTTGACACCCCTGTTAGAGCTATACCTGCTGATAACGCCTTTCATGAAACTCACATGTTCCTCAATATAGAAACCGAGATATTTAAATGCGTCTGCATAATTCAGCTTATGTGGTCCAACTTTAAACTGGTAAGCACTGTGGGTAAAAGGTTTTCTTAAGTGAATTATTTCAGTTTTCCTTTTCTTAATAAACAGTCTACATTTGTTACACCACACGTTAGTGTAGTGTCTTCGAGTATGTAGTGCATTTTGTCTTCGGATGGCGATAGTAAAAATAAGTCGTCTGCATACAGAGGAACACTTATCATTTCCCCTCCACACATTATCCCACAGTTAAAAGATTTAATTTCTTTGGCCAGATCATTTATATGAATTGCAAACATTGTGGGGGACAAAGCACCACCTTGTTTCACCCCTGATGAGGTTGGGAACCAGTTTGTGTGATACTTATTCAATCTTACACATGTTCTTGGTTCCCTGTAGAGAGCTTTAAAGGCCCTGTAGAATTTTCCATTCGCCCCATACTCAGTAAGCTAAAAGATCACTGTTGATCATATCAAAAGCCTTCTGAAAGTCAATAAAGTGTGCATATGTTGACTTTTTTTCTAATTCTATTTGTCATAATTGTAGACAATACAAAGATATGATCAATACATGCCCTTGACTTACGAAACCCATTTTACTCTTCCACGAGGATACCATTCATACAACATGAGCCTTTCATTAAGTATAGTGGAAAACAGCTTGAAAACTGCTCATTAGGCTGATTCCTCT
>JAJHIY020001547.1:15000-35000 GCA_022114975.2 Lampris megalopsis | reverse complement strand
ATGAGCTTGAGCGTGTTTTTTTTGGATTAATTCACTTGTTCTCTACTGCTTTCACTTTTCTTTTCTTCTCTACATGGTAATGTGAGGGAAGTTTAATTTTACTTCGTCGGTTGTGGTTGGGAAGTGACTGGAGTAGCTGGTGGGAGGTTGGTGGTATGCAGCATGGCGTCCCTCCCCGACGAGGGCTCGCCTCCCCTGTCTATCAGACACGGGGTTAGAGTCGTGGTCGACCCGCGGTACACTGTCGAACAGGTTCTCCTGGCTGCAGGAGAACAGGTCGGTTATGAGAACATCACCTACGGCTCTCGGATGAATAAAGCCGTGGTGGCTTTTCTCCGAGAGGAGCGTTTAGTCCACCTGTTGGTCGAGAGGGGCCTGGTGCTGGACGATCTGTTTGTAGCTGTCTCGCCATTGTTTGTGCCGTCGACACGTGTTACCGTGTCAGGCGTACCTCCGTTTATCCCGAACGAGCTCATTAAGAAAGAACTGCGTCGTTTCGGGAAGTTTGCTGGCGGGTTCAGAACAGTCCGTCTGGGTTGTGGCGACGCCAGACTGCAGCATGTTACCTCCCTGCGGAGACAGGCGTTCATGTATTTAAATGATCCCTCAGAACATCTACAAGTGTCATTTAAGGTCAAATACGAACACGGCTTCTACACTTTGTATGCGAGTTCTGGCAGCATGAAGTGTTTTGAGTGCGGCGATGTCGGCCACAAACGCTCATCCTGCCCGCACAGGGAGCCCACAGCGGGCAGCAGTACAGGCGGCAGGAGATACCGCAACCGGTGATCCGCAACCTGGTACGGAAGGAAATGTAACAACTGAGCAGGACAGCAATACTGTAAATGATGGTAATTTGAGTGGTACTGAAGCACAGGATGCGGATGTATGCAGAGACGAAGGACAGACAGAACCAGCGGGAGACAGTCACCCAGCCGAGGCTGAGAGTCAGGTTCCTGCAGGCGAGTCACACTGTGAAGACGCAGGAAATGAAGATGAGGACATGTTAGAGGATGATGATGGCCTATCTTATACGAACAAGCTTCCTCTGCAAAAGTTAATTGGTCAAAATCCGAGGGCCTCTTGCTGGGGGAGTGGAACAATAGAGGAAAGCCGACATTACCAGCGGGGTTGCAGTGGAATACAGAAGGGATAAAATGCCTAGGTGTCTTTCTAGGCAGTGACCGCTTCCTGAGCAAAAACTGGGAAGGTTTAACCGAGAAGGTCAGTGCCCGATTGTCTAGGTGGACTTGGATCCAGCCTCAGTTGTCCTATAGGGGGAGAGTCTTGATTGTTAACAACTTGATTGCCTCGATGTTCTGGCACCGGTTTACAGTTGTAGAACCTCCAGACACGCTCATACGGGAAGTACAGAAGATGCTGGTGGACTTCTTCTGGGGAGGCTTTCACTGGACCAAGTCTGCTGTACTGTTCCTACCAGTGCTGGAAGGAGGCCAGGGCCTGATTGACCTCCGCAGTCGCATCATGGCCTTTCGCCTTCAAACTGTACAGCGCCTTTTATACCATGACCAGCGACTTTGGAGTGAAACAGCGTCTGTGTTGCTTCGGAGGGTCATGAACCTGAACTATGACAAGCACCTGTTCTTTCTGGACCTGGCTGGCATGGATTTCACGACAACACCCTTCTATCAATCTGTTCTCCACGCTTGGGGAACGGTCTTGCGCACCAACAGGGACTACTCCCAGCTCTATGGCAGTGTCGGGGAGGAACCACTGTTCCATAACCCACTGATACACTGCAGGATGCTCAGCTCCGCAAGTTTACAGAGATCCCTCATAAGAGCTGGACTTACGAAATTAGCGTGTCTCAGATCAGGAGGACAGTGGAAGACGGCGGGCATTTTGAGCCAAGAGACTGGCTTTAAATCTCTTCGTTTGATGGAGAGATTGTTGGGAGAAGTGATCAGTGCACTTCCTGGCTTCTTCAGGGAGGTACTAGGAGCGGAGTGTAGAGAGGATCAGCCAGCTATGCTGCCTGTCTTTCCATCTTTGTCAGTCCGTGTGGCAGTGGAGGAGCAGGAAGAAGTGAAGGGGGCCATTCTGTCCTTCAAAACGCCAGAACTACATGACCTCTCAAGCACGTCACAGAAGGCCTTGTACGCAGTCACTGTACAGGTTCTCAACAGAACATCACTAGCCGGCGTGCAGGAGTCGAGGTGGTTGAGTTTGTTGGCACCAGGCTCATCCCCCAGGGGCAGCTGGAGGTCCCTGTACAAACCCACCATTGAGAAACGCACTGCGGATCTACAGTGGAGGGTGGTACATGGGGCTGTGGCTACGAACAGACATGTGGCACACTTTGATCCTAGGGTAGGGAGTCAATGCTCTTTCTGCAATGATGAGGAAACCCTACAGCACTTATGGCTTAGATGTCCCAGGTTGGGCCCTCTTTTCTCTGTACTGCAGCGGTGGCTCAGAGGTTTAGGAGAGGTTCTTGCGGACAGCCTGTTTGTCTTTGGTCCGAGGTACATGGCAGCACAGTGCAGACGTATCACCTTGGTTAATTTTTTGATAGGACAGGCGAAAATGAGCATTTGGCTTAGCAGAAGGAACAAGATGAAAGGCACAGGGTCCACAGACGCCATGCTCATGTTCAGGGGTCTCGTGGCTGCTCGGCTGAAAATAGAGTTCATGTTCTTCAACCTTAGTTCAAACCTAGAAGGATTTATTTCTATGTGGGGACATGGGGATGTGCTGTGCACAGTGGAAGACCAAGTGCTTATTCTTAATCTTTGAAAAAAGGGGAACTAGGGGGAAGGTGTATCCTTTGTTTTTACTGTGTATGGCGATTGTTGTGTTTTTCCACTATGTATATGAGCTTTTCTGTTGATGTTATCTTGATGTGACTGAAGAATTGGAACATTAAAGGCTTGGTTAAAGGTCAAAGGTCTCTCTCTCTCTCTCTCTCTCTCTCTCTCTCTCTCTCTCTCTCTCTCTCTCTCTCTCTCTCTCTCTCTCTCTCTCTCTCTCTGTCTCTCTCGCCCTCTCTGTCTCTGTCTCTGTCTGTCTCTCTCTCTCTCTCTCTCTCTCTCTCGCCCCCTCTGTCTCTCTGTCTCTCCCCCCCCCCCGCGTGTGTCACGTGTGTTGCTAACTACCGCGGGCGCCAGAAACAGCGAGGAAGAAGCGCGTGTGTACTGGGTAGCTAGCTAATAACTAGCATACGAGATGGATGACTTCGAAATTAAACGAAAACTCTCAAAGGGAGAGCTTCTTAAAATCCCAAAATGAGTCGGGCGATGCTTCGTTATGGAAACAGAATGGCTTCGTTGTGACAATAGTCTTAGCTTGTTTTAACTGTTGCCTTGATCAGGTTCAGTTAGCGGAGATGATTCATGAACAGTTCAGCCATGTTCGTTTGGCAAAGATTGGATTATTGAACCGTCGCCATGTCAAGTTATTCGGTGGGTGGCTTTTCACTGCTTTATTGGAATTGCTGCGAACAGGTAAGATGAAAAAGTGGTTTATTATTATACTGCTGTGTTGTTGTGATGGCCGCCGTGCCTAGCTAGCAGTGTGTAGGTTACTGCTAGCCTATGTGCTGCTGATTTGGACCACTGTGCGTAAGAAGTAGCCTAATTAGTTGGTTTGGTTTTCTGTGATTTATTTTTATTTCTGTATGCTGGTTGCCGGGTGTTATTAGCTAAGCCTGCCTGACGATGTAAGTGAACTGGTGCCGTTAAGTGTCCCATTTCAAGAGCATGATGACACTTCTGGAATGGCGATAGTGTAACCGGTTATTTTCTTGCCCGGTGCGGGATTCCATACGAGGTGTACTGCACCACAATGCGACATCACTAACCGCTCGGCTATAGGGTCAGACCCGTTAGCTAGGGACTAACGTGTCTTATTAGTGGTTTACAATAGTATAGATATGGTTCAGTGCCCGGCGCCAGGTGGAAAAACTGGAAGTATTTCAATATGTGACTGTTGTGTGGGTCAAATGTTGCGGTTTTGGTCTATTTAATGGAGCTTGTGAGCGCTCTGCAAGGTATAATTCTTCACCGATTTGAATAAATGTGGCAAGAAAAAAATACAGTGGTATATAACTATAATGCGTCGAGTTGTATTGCAAAATACTTGCATCAGAACTTCTGATATAACCCTTAAATGTAATACTCGTAGAAACTTTAATGTCTGTAATCCCACCTAGGAATTTCGCTCTATATATCATAACCTGGGTCTGTGGGCGTAGTTTGGCTAGGGCAAGTGGGGGTCACCCCCTAGCGTCCAGAGGCGTAAACTGCAACTCATCCAAGACGTATTCTGTGTAAGATTGAACGTTTGTTGACTCTTTCGCAAGTAAATTCTAAAATGTGTCAATGCCAAATGTTGACAATTCATGTATTCCGGTGCTTGCGTGTACTGTTATAAACATAAGGCACACAAAATTGTGTTCAAAGAGGCCAGGTGACTGTGGTAAACCAGTTTTATCATGGCTGTTGGTCGGGGCCATTATTTGTTGTTAGTGGTTAGTTTACCCTCAGCGAGAAATAGTTTTTTGAATCTAACTGAATGGACGATTATTCATAGAAGCCAAGCTTCCCCCAAAAGAAGGGACCAGTAAAAAATGAAGTGAAATGATGAGAAAGACTTAATTTTTGTTTCTTTGTGTGTTTTTTATTTCCAGTGCGTGAATCTCTCTCCTGTCCTGGAAAAATGAATCAAGCGAGCGAAACTGCCGCTGCCACCCCCCTCCCCAATCTTGCAACGCCCCTGGTAGACAGTATCTGCGTTGTCTTGAAATCCAAAGGAGTTGAATCAAGTGCAACTGGACTTGGTATATATCCGTGAAGACGTTTCGCCTCTCATCCAAGAGGCTTCCTCAGTTCGTGCCTTTCTGACTAGACCAAGCTAGTCTGACTGGCTGGTGATGAGACTCAGAATTCTGAGTCTCATCTTGAATCTCAAGTTCAACTGGACTTGGTATATATCCGTGAAGACGTTTCGCCTCTTGGATGAGAGGTGAAACGTCTTCACGGATATATACCAAGTCCAGTTGCACTTGATTGAACTCCTTCGGATAACCACGACCTGGATGAATGAGAACATTCACAGACATGTTGTCTTGAAAGTTTTTAAACAGCCAAGAGCGAGCCATAATCCTGAAAATGGACATCTTTAATTTGGTTATTATAATGTATTAATTATACATATTATTACTGAGAATAATATTTTGTTTATTATTGACGTAGCCAGTGTAGTTGGTGAAGGAGAATGGGCTTTGCAAAGAGCAACATAGCTTTTGACCGAGTTTTATTACCGTGATTTATTTGAACATCTCTTGTTTGTATTTCTTTATGATTATTGGATCATAGGTTACCGCAGCTCCATATTGATAGGAAGCTATGTTTACCATGTTTTAAGAAACTCGCAGAATCAATTAGTTGGGCAGCTTTAGTAGGCCTTTTGTTTTTATTTATGTAATTAATGTAGTGTGGTGACCCACATCTATATAACTAGAGACATTCACCTAAGAGGACGGTGTACCTTTAAGGGAAGAGGCGAGGGGTCAGATAATGCACTTCCGCTTCCGGTACACAGTTCAGTGTCGTTGTCGAATGTATGACATGCAAAGTTGGAGCTAGTAAACTACCTCGACTACGTCTACTCTCACGTCTCCTGTCTCGTTGTTTTCTAACTCCACAGTAGGCTGATAAGTGAAACGTAGCCTATTGTTCGCCTATAAAATGTTACAAGAGAGTGTTCAAGAGGACGCAGTAAACTAACATTACACTGCTCTTTCTTTATTTAATGCAAACAATAACATTGCAGCATATCAGGATTTGGTAACCTAGCAACGAATGGAGGTGGGCTTTTGGGGGTGGTCTTTGAGCGGGAGTCGAGAGGAAGCGGGCGTCTTCATGTTTTGGTCTGCGCGGCGAGCAGCTAGTGCGAGTCGTGGGGGGGGGCAGTAAAAAAGGGCAATAAAACTCACCGGTTGACCTGACATGGTGTCTCTGGGCCTCATTATGGATCGAAATGCTTCAATGTTGTAGCCGAATAGGGGGTGCAACCGCAAAAGGGAAATACTTCCATAATAAATGCCATTAGCAAGCCTAATGTAAACAAAGTGTCATTAAAATCTGCGCGCGTTATTGGACATCTTAATTGTGACAGAAGAGGCGGAGGAGCACAATAGAGTGTTCATGCAGGCCACGTATTTTCGCTCACTATATCATCTATTTTTGGTAACTGCCCCCCTCCCCCCCATCAGAAAGTCAAACTACGTGGTTGGAATTCCCAGTGGCATAGATTTATAACCACAGGCCTTATTCCAAAGCAGTTTTGAAACATTGATAATGTTGTAAAAATGAATTGTTGACTGTGTGGGTTTTCTCCAGTGGGGTTTTGTCCATTTGCCGGTGACCATTTTTTATTTTTAGTGGCCGTCTTTAATTTTGTGGGAAAAAGTTTCACTTGGAAAACATGAGAAACAATAATACATACTTGCCATATTATAATCTGTAGCAGGGCCGAGGCGTTACACCTGTGGTGGGGGATACAGATTCCGTTGCGGGCGATGATGATGACTGTCTAGGTGAATCAGTCAAGGCTCTGACTGTATTAGGGTGACGCGATTGTATAAATGAAATACATGGTTGTAGCTAACTACCGGCACAGACCTACATGGTTGAACTGGAATGAGAATTTGAGGGACTTGATTTGATGTCAAGTGATGTCAGATGTGCCATCGCCTGACGTTGCCATACCTTGGCTTCTGGTGAACTGACGCCCCTGCACGCATGCGCGACTCACATCTTCCCAATCTACATCAAATTGGGAAGCGATAGGAATATGCAACACTTCCTGTTTTGAGTGCAACCTAGAGGAAGTTGTTCCTTTATAATGTTCGCATTTTCTTTTTGGATGATCAAAATTCTTCAATAGCTTTCGATCATGTCGCTGCCCAATCCGAGTCAGCCGTAGATGTGAGTTGACTCAGATTGGGCAGTGGCAGAGAGCAGCGCTGGTCGAGCGAGGAGCTAGAGAGTGGAGAGATGGAGCAGCGACAGTGAGAACATATGTTTTTCAAAGGTTTTGAATCATCACAACCACGAGACGTTCTTCGTCATACAGTCACAACTGTGCACAAAAAAATGTTAGGCTATGGGTCCAGTAGTTTGTGAGATTAGCCATGGACAGGTACACACACACACACACACACGCACACACACAGACACAGACACAGACACACACACACACTCACAACCAAACGCATTATTATTAATAATTGTTATTATTACTAATAATAACAGGTGACCAAACGCTAATGATAATTCCCACATAATCTAATAATTTGAACGATTTTAATATCTCATTTGGTATATTTTCATCTCCAGTTGCTTTTCCCGTTTTTCTTTTCTTTATTGATAGCCATTTGAACTCCACTATGAGTAAGACCCTTATTAAGATCCTCATTTACACAATATTCCTCTTAACGCTTGGCTCTCTATTACATTTTTCCTCCAACATATATCCTTATAATACCAGTCATCAAAATCCTAAATCGCACCGGAGAAGAGACCTTTAAAGTCTTTCTGCCACCTGTTAATTACCTCAGACACCCAGTCACAGGACTGCCATCATGCCCCAGCACCTCCGAACTCACCTTACACCCAATTTATTCATTTCAGACCAGAATCTCCTGGGATGTGATGTTTGAATTTCTTCAAGTTTAACACCTGTCCTCTTTGAAAACGTCTTTTACAGAATCTGTATCTTTTATCAAACCTGCTCTGACTGTTCTTGAAGGCTTCCAAGGATTTCTTCACTTCCATAGGATGACTTTAACAACTCAGAAACATATTTTCAGCTTTATGCATAGACTGCCATAATTATTATTATTTTTTGGGGGGGAGGTTCCCCCCCTTTTGTCTCCCTAATTGTACTTGGCCAATTACCCCACTCTTCCGAGCCGTCCTGGTCGCTGTTCCACCCCCTCTGCCGATCCAGGGAGGGCTGCATACTACCACATGCCTCCTCCGATACACGTGGAGTCGCCAGCCGCTTCTTTTCACCTGACGGTGAGGAGTTTCACCAGGGGGACGTAGTGCGTGGGAGGATCACACTATTCCCCCCAGTTCCCCCTCTCCCCTGAACAGGTGTCCCGACAGACCAGGGGAGGTGCTAGTGCAGCGACCAGGACGCATACCTACATCCGGCTTCCCTCCTGCAGGCACGGCCAGTTGTGTCTGTAGAGACGCCCGACCAAGCCGGAGATAACAAGGGGATTCAAACCGGCGATCCCCGTGTTGGGGGGCAATGGATTAGACCGCTACGTTACCCGGGCGCCTCCCTGGTACAGACATTGTTAAGTTAACTGCAAAACTTGTTTGTAGCTAGCCGATCCAGCCATCCAAGTCTCCTCCGATACATGTGGAGTCGCCAGCCGCTTCTTTTCGCCTGACAGTGAGGAGTTTCACCAGGGGGACGTAGCGCGTGGGAGATCATGCTATTCCCCCCAGTTCCCCCTCCCCCTGAACAGGCGCCTCGACCGACCAGAGGCGGTGCTAGTGCAGCGACCAGAACACATATCCACATCCGGCTTCCCTCCTGCAGACACAGCCAGTTGTGTCTGTAGGGTTGCCCGAGCAAGTCGGTGGTAACACGCAGATTCGAACCGCCATCCCCAGGCAACGGAATGGACCGCCACGCCAACCGGATGCCCTATAATTATTTTAACTCCTTACTCCAATAGGGTTTCTTATTGAATAGCTTCCTCTCAGGATAATGGCTCCAGCTTCATTATCAACTTCAATTTCTTCTTTAATCAGTGTGCAAAAGCCACCATAACAGTTATCTACACTTTCTTGCTCTCTAAAACAGAACTTTAAATCTTCTTCATTTTCAAAAAAGTTGATTGTTGTAAGCCAGAAGATAAGAAGTTAGCTGGTAAAGACCTGCTGACTGTCTTTTCGTGTGTCTGGGAGACGTTAGGAGACTCTCCTGAGGAGCTGCATAATAATGAGACTCAGTCTTTTTTAAAAAGTTTAACAATAATAAAAAGTGATGTGGAATTCTACATCTTACTCCAATCAGATCCATGCAGTCTGCAAATGTAATTAATGGATTTGAGGCTAGTACTTTAAAGGAGTCACAAGTTTGTAAGTGGTCATATGGTACAAGTAGTCAACCACAGCTTTACCCTCACATAGTTATCATTCAGAGGGAATATCCTCCCATTAACAATACATAACAGATTCTTTTGAAAAGTCAGTCATTGATTCTCCATGCTTGTTTACAGAATCCAGGAGGCATCTCATCTACAGACAAAGATGGCCTGAACTCCTGAACATAAATACATTTGACTCAAAAGATGATTAAAGAAAAACGGAGCATCGTTTCCCCCAAACTGACGTTTCAGGTGGCAGGGTATCGGGTGAAATCGGTAAAGGTATGTCCTGATTTCAAACGCAGAACTTTCAAACTGAGGTACCATCTACCTGTTTGTCTGAAACAGCCATTATGTATATTACCAGCACATCATTGTTTTTTTCTTTTTCTTTTCATTTTTCCTCTTTTTCTTCCCAATTGTATCCGGCCAATTACCCAACTCTTCCGAGCCTTCCCAGTCACTGCTCCACCCCTTCTGCCGATCCGCGGAGGAGTGGACACTACCACATGCCTCCTCCCATACATGTGGAGTCGCCAGCTGCTTCTTTTCACCTGACAGTGAGGAGTTTCGCCAGGGGGACGTAGCACGTGGGAGGATCCTAATTACCCAATTTCCCATTGGGGATGAATAAGGTATTCTGATTCTGATTCTGACTCTGATCACACTAGTCCCCCCCAGTTCCCCCTCCCCCCTGAACAGGCGCCCCGACTGACCAGAGGAGGCGCTAATGCAGCGACCAGGACACATACCAACATCCGGCTTCCCACCCGCAGACACGGCCAATTGTGTCTGTGGGGATGCCCGACCAAGGCGGAGGTAACACGGGGATTCGAACCACCGATCCCCATGTTGGTAGGCAACGGATTGTACTGCTATACTACCCAGACACCCCCAACAGTTAATTTTTAACACACAAACCAACCCTCCCTCCCCCAAAATAAAAAAACAAAAACACAACTTTGAGGGCATGAACATGTTTTACTCTATTATAACCAAACTATATATAACCTGCGTCTTTTTTCAGCAAAATGGTGTCCTCTTTCAAAGTGTGCAGGGTTACAGATCCTAAAATCCATCAGTTAGGTTTCCATCGTGTTCAGGAGTAACAGACTCCTGAACATGATGGCTCAGAGAAACAGTCCATTTCCTGTAATCTGAAGCATGGCAGAGATGATCCTTATCCCATTTCACAATGCGCCCATTCCCTGTTAGAACAAAGTCTTTACCCAACGGCAACTCCTTAAAGATGCTGCAAAGGTTCAAATCCAGTTGTGTCTCCGCATGTGATTTATACACCTTGTATCGATCATCATCCTTTAGGGTCTGCTCCCTCCTCAATAACGCCACTTTATCTCGGGCTGAGGCCAGCTGGATCCTGAACGGGCCTGGTCCACGAGCTCTTGGCTTCAGCCTGTCCACTGTATCCAGGCTGGGCACGGGGTCGCACCGCAGCCCCTCCGACAACAGCCTGGACACTGTCTTCTCCACCTGCTCCTTTTCCTCGAGAGGCAGGCCAAAAACCATTATGTCAGTTTCTGGATTGAAATCTGTTGTAGCTGTCTCCCTGAAGTTTTTTTTTCCATCTGCTCAATGCGAGCCGTCATTATTCCAGTTTCATCGTCCAAACTGTTCTGCAACTCCTTGTTGTTTTTGTCAATTTCCATTTTAAGAGCATCATGATTCTCTTTTGCAAGTTCTATCATAGAATCATGGAAACTGTCAAATTTACTCAAAGAAAGTTGAATCAGTTCATCTGGATACGTTTATTGACAGATACGTTTCATCACTCAGCTAAGTGACCTCTTCAGTCTAAACTGACTGCAGGTATCCCCACCCTGATAAAGAGTACAGTTGCAATAATGAAACCAACGATCGGCTTCATCTGCAAATATGGGTGTGACCATTAACTAGAGTTACAATGGTCATGTGTACTATTCACAGAGGATTTGGGAATTGTTTCAATCACAGCATTGTAAGATGGCAACAGATGTACTTTTCACCCCCCCCCCCAGTTCAGGGATCTCCACAGACAGGGAGGAGAAGTCTGCCTGTCACCATCTTACAATGCTGTGACTGCAAAAATTCCCAAGACCTCTGTGAATAGTACACATGGCCATTGAAACTCTAGGGAGCTTCCACAGAGGGTGAAGGTTAACCTAACCTCACACCCTCTCACCCTCAGTACAGGTACTCCTCAGGGCTGTGTTCTCTCCCCCTGGCTCTTCTCACTTTACACCACCCACTTTACATCCACGGATAGCTCCGTGAAAATAATAAGATATGCAGATGACACAACCATTGTAGGGGTCATCTCCAACAATGATGAAACCCAGTACCGCACTGAAGTAGACCAAGCTGTTACTTGGTGTGCAAACAACAACCTTCTGCTTAATACAGCCAAAACCCAAGAACTCATTATTTACTTCCGATGCATGCCAAATCCTAAAACACCCATAAAAATGAACAGAGACCCCATCACCACCACCAACTATTTGTAATTCCTTGGAACATACTACATACATCAGCAATAGCCTGAAATGGAAAATTAACACTGAAGACATCATTGCAAAAGCTCAACAATGACTTTGCTTTCTTAGGCAGCTTAAAAAATACCAGATCATACATCAACTGCTCGTTCTGTTTTACTCAGCCATTATCGAGTCCATCATAACATCTTCTATTACAGTATGGTACGGCGGCACAGACAGTCAAACACAGAAAAAACTGCAGCGGACTGTCAACAAAGCATCCAAAATCATAGGCAACCCACTCCCCTCAGTTGACTCTCTACATACTAACTGGACTGCAAAGCGAGCAAAGAAGATCATCTCCGACCCCTCACATCCTGCTCTTCACCTCTTCCAGCTCCTTCTCTCAGGGAGGCGCTACAGGTCACTGTCCACTAAGACTAAACACTGCACAAACAGTTTTTTTCCCTGAGCCATCAGGACTCTGAAGTCCTCCCTATAGTCCCCTCCTCACACACCATTGGCATGAACACCACCATTCACCTAATTGTTACGCGTGATATGTTTATTTCTGTTATTGTCTGTTGTTGTCCATGTATGTATTGTGCTGCAGAGTTTGCGTACCAAGAACAAATTCCACCAGCCTTGGTCATGTGGCTAATAAAACAGTTGTACTTGGCCAATGACTCCACTCTTCTGAGCCGTCCCCGGTCGCTGCTCCACCCCCTCTGCCGATCCGGGGAGGGCTGCCTCCTCCAATGCATGTGGAGTCGCCAGCCGCTTCTTTTCACCTGACAGTGAGGAGTTTCTCCAGGGGGATGTAGCACGTGGGAGGATCATGCTACCCCCCCAGGTCCCCCTCCCCCGAACAGGCGCCCCGATCGACCAGAGGAGGCGCTAGTGCAGTGACCAGGACACATACCCACATCCGGCTTCCCACCTGCAGACACGGCCAATTGTGTCTGTAGGGACGCCCGACCAAGTCGGAGGTAACACGGGGATTTGAACCGGCGACCCCCGTGTTGGTAGGCAACGGAATAGACCGCCACGCCACCCGCACTGTATTGTTTATAAGAGTGGGGATACCTGCAGTCAGTTTAGACTGAAGGTGTCACTTAGTTGAATGATGAAACTATGTCAGTAAACATTGTATCCAGGTGAACTGATTCAACCTTCTTTGATTTTCTTACCTGGATTATTGCGCATGCATCAAGATATGGTCCTCAAGCCGCTTCTCGAGGTCATCACTCATTTCAGCGATGCGCTCGTTTGGTTTTCTTAATTCCAGAGTGACGACCTGATCCTCATTTGATTCCACGTTTTGGTCAGCGCTGCTTCGCAGTCTTCCCATCTCTCTCAATCATTGTTCCGTTATAATTACAAATTCTTCAACAAATAAATCTTGCGGAATAAAATTGTCCTAAAATTGTGCTGTAGATCATCATCATCATCCGTTCCGTAAATTAAAAAAAAAATGTTTTGAGGTCGTAGGAACACAGCTGATGCCTCAACAGGTTGGGTCATCATCGTGTTTCAGTAGGGGGAGTACCAGGTGGTCCCCATCTCCTCTCCAGGTATGGATGGCCATTGCTTCACAGAGGAACTCATCCGCCCTTTGACAGGTTTTGTTTCTAGCCCTGCTTGGTGCCCACACACCCTCCTCACAACAACCCAAGGGTTGAAGTGGGGGTGCCGGTTTAGTCGCTGGCGACCCGACGGTTGTAGTTTAACGTCTTACCCGGGACACGTGCTATTAGCGGCGGTGCTCTGACATGTTCTCCATTCTCCTTTGCTCTCTTGTGTTTACTGTCTGCATCCCTCTGTGGTGATACACAATTGACCTTTCGCAAAGTACCGCCCCAGAACAGTGCTTGTCCAATCCTACCTTAGCAATGGTCCGTCAAGCTTTCAAACACACAACAAAATGCTGGAACGGTGTGCCTAATCTGATCTGCAAATCGGATACGAGATATCGGAAAAGTTTGGAGGGGGTGTCATTTTCTTTCCCTTCCCGAAACCCAGAAGCGCAATGTGGGCAATAGATTTGGCAGTATAGCAGACCCCATGGCCAGCTTAATCCATCCAAAATCAACAAAAATACCTGTCTGCTCCAAGCTAGGCTTGCTACTAGCTATTATTGCTAGCTAATACAGCTAACGCATTATTACTGTTGCTTTTACCCACACAATGCGCTGCGCTGATTTCTTCCTTCATGTTTTGGTGTTTTCCGGCTACTTCCTGGATAGTTCTGAAATGCTTGACAGGCATAGCAACAGTAACTAAGGGGGGCGGGACTTTGTGAAAGGTCAGTTGAGGGTAGATTCACCAGGGGCTGCTGCTTTCTTAAGGCGGACATTCGGAGTGCTGACGTAGGCACTGCTTAGAGTTTGCGGGGTGAAGCCATGTTTGCAGCAGCCTAGCGGTTGGTTAGGTGGTTGCCACGAGAGATTGTGCTGTATCGGTGTCGTTTTGTGTGGCGAGTAAACGGGATTGACTCGACCCGATCTCTCCGTCTCCTCACTCCTGCACTCCCACACCACCTCCTTATTGTGATCGTAGCTGTAATGAAAGAGAAGGAGTTGATACCCCGGTGCCATTAGAACAGGTTATAAAGTTTAAATCCACACCTGTTTTGGGACGTCCGGGTAGCACAGTTGGTCGTGTCTGCGGGTTGGAAGCCGGACGTGTGTACGTGTCCTGGGCGCTGCACTGGTGCCTCCTAAATTATCAATAGACTGATTTATTTATATAGCCCCTGAAATGTTCCAGGCAAAACAGATGTGGTTTTTAAATTCATAAGCTGCTGTAATGGTACCAGGGTATCAACTCTTTCTTACAGCTACAACACAATAAAAAGGAGGGATGCAGACAGTAAATACAAGAGAGCAAAGGAGAATAGACAACATGTTAGAGCACCGCTACTACGGCTAATATACAGAGGTCCTATGAATTATAACGCAGTTCTACAGCAGTTTTTAGGAAAAATTTATTCTGCAAGATTCATTTAACGCGTTAGTCCGACTGAAATCGCACTAAATCGAATTTCTCGAAGTCGGCCTAACACGCCTAGATAACGCGGTTGGGGATCGATTTATTCTGGCATGTGCACGCTTCAGTCGGCCCCGAACTGGCCTAGGCGTTCTGCGCATGATCCATAGCTCCCGCGTTGGTCTTTCACCCGGAAGTCGAACAGCGTGGTGTCAGTAGTATCAACATGGCGAGTGCTTGAGCGAGAACCACGCATTTCTTGACAGATGAACTCGTTAACTTGTTTACTTGTTGCTAACTTGTGTGTCGCTTGTTTGGTATGTGGCGCAATAGGTCAACCGGAAGAAGGTCCCAACAACAACCAGCTGAAAGAGGGCATATCGCCACCTACCGTTCCATGGTCGAACATACTTCAGTCAATAAATCCAAAGGAGTTGAATCAAGTGCAACTGGACTTGGTATATACCCGTGAAGACGCTTCGCATCTCATCCAAGAGGCTTCCTCAGTTCGTGCCTTTCTGACTTGACCAAGCTAGTCTGACTGGCTGGTGATGAGACTCAGAATTTATCCTGTAGGAGTCGTTGTCAGAGCTATCGATATGCGTGGCTCTTTGTGATCCGATGTTTACCAGCCAGTCAGACTAGCTTGGTCTAGTCAGAAAGGCACGAACTGAGGAAGCCTCTTGGATGAGAGGCGAAACGTCTTCACGGATATATACCAAGTCCAGTTGCACTTGATTCAACTCCTTTGGATAACCATGACCTGGATGAATGAGAACATTCACAGACAGTCAGCAAATCGATTTCCCCCCGGTTCTTGTATACTGGGACAACGGCAGTAGTGCAATTACATGGCCTAAGCGAGCTATAACCGTAGCTCGACTCAACCGCTTCTTATTGTAGCTGTAATGAAGGAGAAAGAGTTGATACCCTGGTACCATTAGAACCGCTTATGAATTTAAAAACCACATCTGTTTTGCCTGGAACATTTCAGGGGCTATATAAATAAAACAGCCTACTGATAATTTATTGATACATATTCTAGGAAAAAAATGTCCACACCTTTATGTTTTCCTTTTCACTTGGAGATTATACCTCGTTTAGACAGATCAAAAATATGCATGCAAAAGACATGTATAATAACCCTCTTCCGGGAAGGACGGAGACAGTTACAAGGCAGCGGCCCTGAAGCCTGTCGACATGTGCCTTGCTCAAAGACAATTCAGCAGGGCAGAGACCTCCAACACAGTGCATGTTAAGCGACTGTACATTATCCAGTTGAAAAACAGCCTCTCTAAATGTAAGAGCACCCGACTGACCACGACTCATGTTCTGTCTGAGAATAAACAGAATATGTTTAACCTCAGCAGTGGTTAGCGCGGCCGGTCGCCTCACAGCAAAGAAGGTCCTCCTGGGTTCGAGCTCCGGGGTAGTCCAACCTTGGGGAGTCGTCCTGGGTCGTCCTCTGTGTGGAGTTTGCATGTTCTCCCCGTGTCTGCGTGGGTTTCCTCCGGGGGCTCCGGTTTCCTCCCACAGTCCACAGACATGTAGGTCAGGTGAATCGGCCGTACTAAATTGCCCCTAGGTGTGAATGTGTGTGTGTGTGTGTGTGTGTGTGTGTGTGTGTGTGGGTCGGCCCTGTGATGGCCTGGTGGCCTGTCCAGGGTGTCTCCCCACCTGCCGCCCAATGACAGGCTCCAGCATCCCCGCCACCCTGACAGCAGGATAAGTGGCTTGAATAATGGATGGAGATATATATATTACAATACTGTGGTGACCCACATCTATATATCGAGAGACATTCACCTAAGAGGACGGTGTACCTTTAAGGGAAGAGGCGAGGGGTCAGATAATGCACTTCCGCTTCCGGTTCACCGTCAGTTCAGTGTCGTTGTCAGATGTATGACATGCTAAGTTGGAGCTAGTAAACTACCTCGACTACGTCTACTCTCACGTCTCCTGTCTCGTTGTTTTCTAACTCCACAATACCCTTATGATTTAATATGACTCACACAAAAACCATTATGTTATAACGCATTAATAAGCATTACACACACATAGTGCTTATTAATGTGTTATAACAGCAGTCATGGCCATGTTATGGTATTACATGTGATGATAGTTTTACATAACTTCACATTTTTACCTGCACTTGTGCTTAAAAGTCATTAAAGCGTACACCCGTAGTGAGTTATGACGGCCATTAAACGCATCAGGGAGCATTATGCATGGTCGTCACAAGGCGTTATGAGCACGATAAAATTCGACAATAATCTAATATACAAAGCCGCATAACGCCGCGTTAGGACTGTAGCACCGAGGCCCATCTTCCTCGACAGTAGCGTCACGGCCTGAGAGGGGTGGCAGCAGATTGGGGGGGGGAGGTGGGACACAAGAGAAGCTGATGCTGAGCGGTCTGCAGGATTAGAACAGTGTGCATCTCACAACTGGATCGGGTTTTGGTTTTTTTTGGCGTATACTCTTCTCTTTTTAAAAAGTCAACTTTAAGTGCAAACTTAAAGTTGTTACTTTAAGTGTTTTTACTTCAAATAAAGAGCCGCTGAAGTGATACCAAATGAGGGAGACTGTCCTCCACCAAAAAAACAACCAAAAAAAAAACGACCCCGTAGGTCGTTTGTACAAGGCAGCTTATTACGACCCATAGTTACGATTTAAAGTTAAGCGACCTCTAGCGGTTGTGTAAATAACAACAATCTGGTGTCTCGGGTGCTTCATTATCATATGACCTTTGACCTCCGTTACCAATCAAAACGCCACGAGCCAAGAGCTGGGGGGAGTGCAAGAATTATTTATGCTCCTGTAAACTGTTGGTTTCCTCACAAGTCTTCCCCAACGGTGTTTGCTTTGCTTTTACGCCTTCGCTCTGCATGAACAACAATAAAGCCCCAGTGTCCCCCAACGAGCACTTCCCAATGAGCAGCGTTGCAGGGTGGGAACAAACCACCTATGTGGTCGCATGGGTTGGAGGACCTGTTGTAATGAGGACAAGGAAAGTGACTTCCTTTTGGGTTTAGTTTTACTTAAGCAGTGTAGTGCCCCATCCGGCGATACAGTCACCATCATCATCATCACCATCATCATCATCATGTGTTGCCGTGCAGGATCAAGTTGTGAGATCTGAAAGTTCAGCTAGGCCTCCGGTGTCATTATTGAAAATGAGAACCATCCGATTTTAATCGGGGTCCGATCAGGGGGAGCGTCCCAAGGGTCTGTCTTGTACATGAAGTCTTAATTTTGCCCAAGGTAGTCAGCTCCAACTTTCTCCCATCAGTTTCCCCCCTCTTTTTTTTCTCATTAGAAGTCATGTCGGACTTTGTTTTAGCTGTAGGGTCCAACAGGGCTCCAATTAGATGGACGACAAAATTAATGAGGTCTTTCTCTCTCTCTCTTTCTCTCGCGCTCTGTCTCGCGCCCTCTGTCTGCCTGTCTGTCTCTCTCTCTCTCTCTCTCTCTCTCGCTCGCTCTTTCTCCTCTTCCTCCTTTGCTCTATTTATCCGAGTGCTCAGGGGGACACTCGGTCTGGATTCAGTCACCGTGGTGGCATTTCTTCTCTTACCAAATTAAATATGTGTAATTGATGGTTTCATAAACAGAGCTAACCTTGCCAGCAGCGATCAGAGACATCCCCACCACACACACAAATACACACACACACACACACACACACACACACACACACACAATGAGGAGGTCTATGTGAGTACGTATTGTGTCTGGGAAGAGCTCAGAACTACTTCCACAAGTCCTTAACTTCTTAACTCGCAGTGACGAAGGGCAGGAGAAAGAAAGAAAGAGAGAGGGAGGGAGAGAGAGAGAGAGCAGCCATCTCGGTGCAGACACCAGGATATTGACTATATCAGATTCTAGCCTTTGCAGGCATAACACATGACATCATGTTCCCAGCAGACAGAGACAGGCTCGGCTGAAATGCAGATGGCACTGTTCTTTCGAAAAACTCTCACTTACAGGATGTCCTTTCTTGCCCTCGCTATCGATGATCTTACTGTCCTTCATTTCCCCATTCGCCTTTTTTTGTGTGGACATAACCAAATTGGAGAGCTTGGAGAGAGAGAGAGAGAGAGAGAGAACATGGAGACCAGTGGAACAAACCACACTGGTACAATGGAATAAAATGCAATTACCGCAGTCTCACAAACCAACAAACAGATAAGCAGGAAATCTGTCATTCACATATCCTATGACGCTGTCGTTTCTGTGAGTCACACCTGCCTCTGTGTAATCTCTGTTAACACACTGTGTGTGTGTGTGTGTGTGTATGTATATATCCATATATCTACATCTCTCTCTCTCTCTCTCTCTCTCTCTCTCTCTCTCTCTCTCTCTCTCTCTCGCTCTCTCTCTCTCTCTCATACACTGAAAGGCATAACCAAGTGGCTGAGATAGTGTACAGCAGTGTTTCTCAACCCAGTCCTCAAGGAACCCCTATCCTGCAGATTTTCATTGTAACCCTGCATAGGTAGCCCTGCTTGTACTTACTCGACCAATCATCTCGCAGCACTTAATTATGCAAGGTGTGCAACATCGGACAAAATTCATTGCTGATTGGTTGAATAACTACAAACAGGTACCTATTCAGGGTTGCAAAGAAAATATGCAGGATAGGAGTTCGTTGAGGACAGGGTTGAGAAACACTGCTGTACAGGAACATCTGTACTGAATACAGACTGGAAGTCCTCAAGGCCAAATGGGGGACACCGCCAAAGGTGGTTGAGAATGGCAGAGCTAAGATCCTGTGGGACTTCCAGTTCCAGACTGACAAGCAGGTGCTGGCTAAGCCAACCAGACATTGTGGTGGTCGACAAGGAGCAGAAGACGGCAGCAGTGATCGATGCAGCAGTCCCGAGCGACGGCGACATCGGGAAGAAAGAGCATGAGAAGCCAGAGAAATACCAAGAGCTGAAGGAAGAACTAGCTCTGATGTGGATGGTGAAATCCACAGACGTCCCAGTGGTAATGGGAGCACTAGGAGCTGTGAGCCCCAAACTGGGAGAGGGGCTCCAGCAGATTCCAGTAACAACACCTGAGGTGTCTGTCCAGAGGACTGCAGTCCTAGGAACAGCTAAGATGCTGCGCAGAACCCCCAAACTGCCAGGTCTGAGCTGGAGGAAGACACACACCACCCGAAAAAGGGGGGAAGAGGACGATTTATTTATTTAGTTTTAATCTGTCGGCATGGGACAAGATTTTGGTCTCGGAAGCATTCCGGTTTAGTCCAAGTAGTGTTGACCAACCACGTTTGGGTAGGCGGTGGGTGAGTTCTGCAGGAGCATGCTTTGGCTGCACGTTGGCAACAGCCCGTGCAGGAAGAGGCAGAATGCACTGGCCCAAATGTCGCATGGGCCTAAAACACAAGTATCGATGTTTGT
>JAJHIY020001547.1:7500-10000 GCA_022114975.2 Lampris megalopsis | reverse complement strand
GTCAAACGCCAGCTGCATACATGCATACATTCTCTTAACTGTGCTGCAGAGGCGAGTGCGGTTTATACACAAGTGTGTCTATGCATGCAGGATGAAATGTATGCACCGGGTGTGATACCGGCCGTTACACGTGTGTTTGTCACGCCCAGCAGAGTCGCTTTCTTCTTTTCATCGGGCACAATATACGCAGTTCCAAGGGTGTGATCCCATGGACAAAAAGCCCAAGCATGCCCCCCCCCCACACACACACAGACACACACTGGTTCTATCTCTGCTGCACAGCGGCAAACCAAACTATAACAATAATGATTGATCATCACCAGCTCTGTCCACTGAGTTGCTTGTAAAGCCTTGTTTTATAAGGGCAAAGGCAACACTGTTTCTACCCCACTCCCATTGTTCCTCAAGAGTCCTCCAATATCCCCTCAGCTGTCAGTTGCTTATAGATTTAACACGCCACGGTGAGACAGTGACAGGAGGGCAATAACTGAGTCCTGGGCTTGTAAAGCCCCCATCTGTAGAGGAAACAGACCAAATAAACCCCGAGGAGTGGACACGCACACACACATACACACAAATACACTCTGAGAGTTGCTCTAATGACACGGTAGAGTGTGTTCACACACCAAAGTGTGTTAAAGTTTTATAGAGTAAGGTCAGTGATGAGGTGGGCTCCGATATGATGGGACGAGGCCTAATAGGGTCGTTTACGGCTGCTGAATGTGTGGTTGTGTGTGCATTTGAGTGCACGAGTAAGAGTGTGTTTGTGTCTGTGCGTGTTTGTGTGTGCGCGTGCGTGTGTGTGTGTCTGTATTTTGTTACAGTTACAATGTTACAATTTCATGTAGCAGACGTTTTTATCCAAAGCAACGTACATGTGAGAGTTAATACAACACAAGCAAGGATCTAGTCAGGAGACAACACAAGTAAGTGCTAAAAAACTAGGTTCAAGTCCAATAGGACATAGGTGTCAACAGGCAGTGCACAAAGACAATGCATAGGGTGCATAGAAGCTTTGTATTTTTATTAATACCATCAGGTGTGGAGGTGTTCGAGAAAGAGCTGGGTCTTCAGCTTCTTCTTAAAGATGGAGAGGGACTCAGCGGATCAAATGGGGTTTGGTAACTCGTTCCACCACCGGGGAACTACAGAAGAGAAGAGTTTGGCTAATGACTTAAGGCCCGTTGTGGCAGAAGTGCCAGGCACCTTTCATTGGCAGAGCGTAGTGAGTGGGACTGAGTGTAGACCTGAATGAGGGAGTTCAGGTAGGCGGGAGCCATTTTAGTTGCTGTTTTGTAAGCTAGCATTAAGGTTCTGAAATTGATGCGGGCAGCAACTGGGAGCCAGTGGAGGGATATGAACAGCGGAGTGACATGTGCTGTTTTGGGTTGGTTGAAGACCAGATGTGCTGCCATGTTCTGGATCATTTGCAGAGGTTGGAAAGTGCATGCAGGGAGACCTGCCAGTTCAGAGTTGCAGTAGTCAATGCATGATATTACAGGCGTGTGTACCAGGAGTTGTGCTGCATGCTCAGACAGGTAGGGTCTAATTTTCCTGATGTTGTACAGGGCAAATCGGCATGACCGAGCAGTTGAGGCCTCGTGAACCTTAAAGGTTAGTTGGTCATCAATCATGACACCCAGGTTCTGGGCAGACTTTTTGGGCATGAGTTGGGTTGATTCGAGCTGGATATCGATCTGTTGTTGTAAGGATGGACTGGCTGGGATGACAAGGCGCTCACTCTTAGATATGTTTAAGCTGAAGGTGGCGTTCTTTCATCCATGCAGCGATATCAGCAAGACATGACGATATCCATGCCGAGACTGTGAGGTCATCTGGCGGGAATGATAGGAAGAGCTGGGTATTGTCAGCATAGCAATGGTATGAGAAATCATGGGAGCAGATGATTGCACCAAGTGAGGAGGTGTATATTGAGAAGAGGAGGGGACCAAGCAGTGACCCTTGAGGTACCCCTTCGGATAAGCCGTGCGGTTTGGACACTTCTCCCCTCCATGATACTCTTAAAGATCTCCCTGAGAGGTAGGACATGAACCAGTGGAGGTCAGATCCTGAGATACCAAGCTCAGTGAGTGTGGAGAGGAGGATTTGATGGTTAACCATGTCAAAGGCAGCTGACAGATCTAGCAGCAATAAAGCTGAGAACTGACCAGCAGCTATAGCCAAACACAGTGATTCCATTACCGACAAGAATGCAATCTCGGTAGAGTGACCTCACTCAAAGCCAGACTGATTCGGATCGTACAGATTGTTCTCAGAAAGGAATCCAGAGACTTGGTTAAAGAGTGTGCACTCAAGTATTTTTGAAAGAAAGGGTAGGAGTGAAACCGGTCTGTAGTTTTCCACCTGGGCTGGGTTGAGTGTAGGTTTTTTGAGCAGCGGGGTGACCCGAGCTTGCTTAAATGCAGTGGGGAACACACCCATTGTAAGCGAGGAGTTGATGATGTATGTGACTGTGGGGTTAAGTGCGGGGGAAATGGTC
>JAJHIY020001547.1:0-2500 GCA_022114975.2 Lampris megalopsis | reverse complement strand
TGTATCATCCAGCTCATACAAAAAAAAAAAAAAAAGTTTCAAGAAAAAAAAAGACCATCGAGTAGTCTAAACAAGTATGTGTAAAAACAGAAATTCAAACTAAAATAGCCCAACATAAACACAAATTCGCCTCGGGGTTTGCAGCAACACAACATCCTGTCCTTAGACCCTCGCATCGGATGAGGAACAACTCCCTAAAAAAAAAAAAACCCTTTAACGGGGTGAAAACATAGGAAGAAACCTCAGGGATAGCAACAGAGGAGGGATCTCTCTCTCTCCCAAGATGGACAACGTGCAATGGATGTTGTGTTTACACAATTTACATACCAAAGAAATAAAATGAAACAGAGCCAGTAATACAGCCACGACTTTCCCTCGTTACTCAAATTAAAAAAAGAAAAGCAGATCCTCATCAGCTCCCACTATGCACAATACCAACCCCAGTTCTGGAAAAAAGGCCATGTCTGTGTAGAGGCTCTGCTCTCTAGGGTGATGCTCGTGGTGTGGACCAGTTTCTGGGAAAGTCCTGGAGAGCACCAGTCGTGGACATCCAGCCTGGCTCCATGAATCAGTGGCTCCTCCAGCAGCAGTAAGAGGAAGCTCGCCCAGTGCAACACACTCGTCAACCAAATTCGTCTTAAGCAGCATCAAGGAGCTGCAATTTCACTTTCTGTACCAGTTTTCTCAGTCTGAGGATTTCCTGGTCAGTAGACGTGTTTACGTCCAAATCGCCTGTGTTTTTCATGAAACGCCGGACTGAGTCAACAAAAAGCTGCAAGTCTGGAAAGCGATTTTCCACCTTGACCGCCCCTCAAACCCTTGGTGACCTGTAAAAACTTGCTGATTTTCAGGAAAGCATAGCTCCCTTCAGTGTCCACCTGTGTACGAGGAGTGGAAATGAACTCACGGTCACTTTCTCCTGTGTCCTCCTCAGGTGAAGACGAGGATGGCTTTTTACCTTTTGAAACTCTCTTTGCTTTTAGATTGTCCTGTCCGCCCTCTGTGGGCTTCCTTTTAATAGACTTTTTAAAAATTTTATTTCATCATCCGACAGCATCTCTTCCTCTTCCTCAAGTACAGACTCGGCCACGCTAACAGCAGTCTGCTGTATTTGCTTCTTCCGACCACGATTCGTATCTCGCCCAGCCAATCTGCTACACCCCCCCCCCTCCGTTCTCACTGTTTTCATTTCCATCAGCTTCCACCTGTTCAAGTTCCGTCACCTTCTCATCGTTATCACCTCTTATAACCTGCTCAACCTGCCCACCTCCCTCTCCTGCCTGCTCAGGCCGTCCGTTTTCCTTGTGTTCTCCAGCCTCGGTCTCTTTCTGTTGCACCACCTGGCCCATTTCTCCTGCCCCTCGCTCCCCGGCCTCCTGGCTGCCCAGCGCCGTCTTCAGCCGCAGGTGCGCCGCTTGTGGCGGCATCGGGAGACGAAGGCGGCCCTTGAGGATCAGGCCCAGCCTCAACCCCTGTTGGGGCAAGACCTTATCAAATGCCCCTCTGACCCACAGCCAAAACATGTCATCATGCCGGATGCAACGAACACAATGTAGTCAAACTCGTCGATCCTGAACTTAAGCTTCAGATCCAAATCCTCCGCATTGTCTCTCAGAATCATGAAGCCTTGTCTCCTATGGGACACACCGTGTCTCAAGTGAGCAGACTTGCAACCCGTATCTTCTCCAAAGCAGCATTACTCATGACCGGGGGAACATTAGCAATGGTGACTCTCGTGGCAGGATTAGCCAGCGGCAGAACGGGAGTCAACGTGTCCTTAATCACCACACCGCTGTCCACCTCCTGGTTGGCTTCATCAACACTATCGATACACATGATATCCCCCGTGTTCGCCTACCGCGAGGCAGCGCTCCTCCACCCAGCATTCGACCACCGGAGCCACTTTAATCGTGTGCCGGCGTGTCAACTTTTCAAACGCCGTCCCTCCACCTGCCACAGCGGCCATATTGCCCCGCTGAGGGCGGTAGCAAAAAACAACTCCACTCAGACCTGTCCCCGAAAAAACGAACTAAAAGACAACAAAAAGGGCGAAAGATTTATACGGTCTGCAAAGAAACTTGAGTTCTCTTGAGTTCGCTTGAGTTCATTCCAAAGAATCATTTTTTCAAATATCTTCAACTTAGGAGCTTTATATCCTCATCTCAAAATCATTCATTAGATAAACCTGGCATTTCTACATTAGAGGTCGCAGTCATAAGACATTGTTATGATAAAGGTTTAATTTCAGCTCTGTATGACTTGTTTGTGTCCGGATCTGATGATTCATCTGAATCAAAACTGAGATTATGGGAGGAAATATCTTCAGAAGACCGGAGCGAGGCGTGTAAGGAGGCACAGAGGCAGACAATCAGCAGTAGCTTGAAACTCATACAGTATAAATGGCTGTTGCAGACATACATAACTCCTGTTAAATTACACAAGTTTAATGGTAACATTCCTGATACTGGTGTCAAGGGTAAGGACACAAGAGGAACGCTAT